>PVKZ01007058.1:0-27086 GCA_004027375.1 Macroglossus sobrinus | reverse complement strand
AGGGAGGAAGGAAGAAAGGGAGGGAGGGAGGGAGGGAGGAAGGAAGGGAGGGAGGGAGGAAGGGAGAAAGGAAGTGAGGAAGGAAGGAAGGAAGGATCCTGCCAGATGCTCTCTTTCCAGTGAGGCTGCTGGGCTGGGAGGCTGGAGCTGCTGGCAGCCCCCTGGCCACCACGAGGGGAGGGTCCGCCTGAAGACAGGCTGTCACAAAGGGAAGTGCCAGTGACAGGCCTGGAGCACGTGACCCCACAGTTCCTGAGGCTACCGCTCCGTGTGTCAATGACACGGGCTGACACAGTTCCACTTGTGTGTGTGTGTGTGTGTGTGTGTGTGTGTGTGTGTGTGTGTAGGGGGTGGGGGGCAGTGTAAGCCATAAGTGTAGAGGACTGTCACGAGCACTTTGTGAACCCCTGAGATAATCGTGATCAACGCCACATAGTCCCTCTTTGGAATTTCACGGCGATTCTCATCCTCGTTAAACTGAGTCTCAGAGAGAAGTGACTGGCCCGAGGTCACCCACGAGCAAGTGGCAGCCCTTCCAGCCAAAACCCCTTGACCTCCCATGGATGCGCCCTCCCCCACAGAGGTTTCTGGAAACTTCCGCCTGACACAAGCATTCACGGGTTCATCCTTGGCTGTTATAGGAAAACCATGCAGACAACGGCAGGTAGCATCATCCCCAAAAAACACCTTTTTCCCCAACCCATTAACATTCTGTGACAGGGAGAGGGGGGGGTTTCAAATGTCAATGAAAAACCAGCAGCCACAAAGGACGCCTCGGGCGGGGAGGAGGGTGGCCCTAAGTATGTGTCTTGGGACAGAGATTTCCACCAACAAAAGCGGATGATTCCTTTAAGGGAACAATTCTCGTCGAGAGCTTGATTTGGAGGTTTTGGCTGTTTTGCCGATCCGTTTTTTTTTTTTTTTTTTTTTTTTTGGCACTCGTTTATTCTTTTTAAGACATGGGGGAGGGGAGTGAGATGATGAGAAGGAGCTCCGGGAGAACTTGAACTTGGACTGAGGAGTTCAGCCGGGGTCCAGAAGTGAGGGGCAGCCAGGATGTAAAAACTGGATTAAAATTGAAATGATATATTTCTGGGGGCAATCCAGGAGGGCTGCATGTAGGAAGCGTCGATTACCTGAACTCCAGGGAGGCTGAGCAGAGGACCGCAGGGCCTCCCACGTGGGGCGGAGCACCTGGTCTGTGTGCGGGGGGTGGGGCGGGGGGACGCACCAGATGCCGCAGGGGTGAGGAGGGACCGCTGAGCCACTGACAGCGACGGAGAAGGAAGAGATCTCTTTCCTCTGCCCACTGTAGGACCTCTGGATGGAACCGTAAATCAGCCCGGCAGAGACGGATCCACGAGAGAAAAGCAGACGAGTTCGTGAGCACGCGCATCACACGTGGGCACGTGGCGCTCCCCGCCATGGGTAACCGAGAGGGGTGACTAGAACTCGGCTTCTCTGCCATCTTAGGCTAAAACGAGGGAAAGGGAATTGGGGGCGTCCAGACCGAGGAGGCAAGCGATGGGAAGATGGTGGGGAAAATCATGCAGACAACGGCGAAGACGATGGCAAACGAGGCGTGTTTCGTCAGGTTCCCAACACCAAAACTCGGCAAGGACGCTGTGAAAAGTAAGAGAGAAAAATCCCAGAGCAATACTGCTCATGCCCATACACGCAAAATCCTGAACACAATGTTAGCGAATCGAACCCAGCGGTATACACGAAAGATAATGCATTGCGATGAAATGGACTTTTTCTTTTTTTTTCTAGAAATGCACGGTTGGTTTAATATTCAAAATCGGTCGACACGAGTCACTTTTTGAACAGGAAAAAGGCTCCGGCATCATACGATGTCAACGGATGCAAGAAAGCATGTGAGCTAATTCACTCCGGACAAAAACAAACAAAAAAATGTGTTTCAGAAATTTCGGCAATTTTGGAATAAGAGGCAATTTCGCCAACTGGATAACGAAGCTGCAAGAAAACCCACAATGAACATCGCAGGAAATGGGGAGAGGGCCAGGAAGGAGCCAGGATGTCCTCTGTCCCCACTTCCAGGTCACTGGAGCTGGAGGTCCCGGCCAGTCCTGGGTGCCAGCAGCAAGATGGTCCACGCAGGAAACCCCCAGGGATCTACAAAAGGCCCCCCGGGGCCCGGCCTCAGGGAGGGAGGGAAGGTCCTTGAATCGAAGGCGGTTTGGGAGGTGAGGGTAGGGGGTCCAGGAATGCTGGACCGTGGCAGAGGGCTGTGGGGACCCTCCGCCCAGGAGACCGCCCAGGACGCCGAGTTGTTTGAAGGCAAATGGGGCCAGGCTTGTTCTGTTTGGGAACTAGGAAAGCCGGGATTGGAGACAGATTCTTGGCGGGGCCGCCTGGCTCGCTGGCCTGGGGTGTGCTTGGCCCCAGTGCAAGGGGCCAACAGCCAGCGTCTCAGAGTGTGCGGTGGAGGGGTGGGGGGATGGGGGCTGGCTGCGTGTGAAAGGCCTCAGCTCAGACCCCTTTTTATCCCCGAGTTATAACCGGCGGGGTAGGGGGTGGGGCAGCTGTGCAGCCGGAGCCATTCCCACGGGGGAGGGGTGAGCGGGGGATCTCGGGAGGGGCTGGCAGGCCGGGTCCTGCAGAGTTCACCCTCTCAGCAGGCCCCGCTGCCTTGGCCCAAAGCCCGGAGCTGAGCCGAGACCCTCCCAAGCAGGCCGCGGGCACAGTCCCCAGAGCGCTGTCCTCTGCGGGGAGCCTCTGTGTCACAGGCCTTTTCACACCGAGGGGCAGAATTGGTTTCCTGATCGGGTTTCTACACTCCTCCAACTCCCCCACCCCCCATCCCGGAGCTCCCCAGGGTCCCCATTCTGTGTCTGTGTCCCAGCCCCACACCCGGAGCCCAGCACGGATGAGGCAAGTGAAAAACGCTCCTTGAATTGAAGGAGATTCAGCCCCACTGTGACCAGTGGCCAGTGGGCCAGGCAGAAGCTGAAGACAGAGGGACGCCTGGTTCTCAGCTGGGACAAGGGCTGGGAGCGGATACGGAGACGTGCAGAAGCCAGGCCAGTGGGCGGAGAGCCGGGCCGCCTGTCACTCTCGGCTGAAGCGCCCGCCCCTCCAGGCCAGTCTGGTGCACAGGGGTGGTGCTCAGGTGCGGAGCCCAGGTGCAGTGCCCAGGTGCGGTGCCCAGGTGCAGTGCACAGGTGAGGTATGCATTTGTCCAAACGTCTCTCGGGTGCTGACTTGGTGCGGTCCTCTGCAAGATACACCCGTCATTTGCGGGACCTCACCGAGTACCTGCTGTGGGCCAAGCCTCGTGCTGCACCCTGGGGGGCCCGGAGCTGAAGGCCAGGCTCCCTACCTTCGAGGACTTTCCAATCCAGGGACGAAAAGGAGGAGGTGAGGAAGGTGTCTCAACAGCCACTGCCATGTATTATGGCTTCCGGGCCACGCCAGCGCCTGCTGTGCAATTAGCAAGTGCTGGCCCCGGGGTGAGGAGGGACCCGAAGGCGCACCTGTGCCAGCTCACGGTAGCATCCGGGACGAAAGGTCAAGGCTGAGCCGCTACAGCAGAAAAGGAAAGCAAATGTCACGTGATCATTACTCAGACAACCTTATTTGCCTACACAGCACCCACCTCTCGAGTCTGCAGTCACAGATCAGGGGGGCAGGGTGGTCAAGGTGGTAGACGGGGCGAGGCCCCGAGGGTGGCCAGAGTCCAGCGGAGGGTGTCCAGGCGGAGGCAAGAGGGGCTTCCTGGCCTGCCTGCCCCCACACCCGCTTCTCGGGGTGTCTGCCTCTCCCCGCGGCGGCTCTGGGGTTTGGGGCCGGCCTCCATCTTTCTTTACGTGCCCAGCGCCCGCAGGAAGGTCCGTGAAGAGAGGCCCCCTGGGCACGAACGTGTGCAACACTATCAAGGGCACCCTGCAGGTGTGTGGGTGCCCTCGGGCGGCTTCGGAGCTGCAGGCAGTGTTCTGGCTCTTTCCCTGAGCGCTGGTGGGGTCGTCCTGTTTCGTGCTTTCCGTGATCATTAACGTTGTGTTGTGTGTGTAGAATCTTTGTAAGCGCTCTAGAGAAGGCAAATCAATCGTGAAGCCCCAGCTAGTCTCCCGGCCCCCAGGAGCCCCTGGACGGGAGGAAGGCCACGGACCAGGCGTCCGGGCCGCGGGCGGAGTGAGGCCGTGGGGCAGAACACTCGACGCCCAGTCCCCGGCCTTACAGTGTGTCCGGGTTTCCTCTGGCTGTGCTAACAGATGGCCACAAAGCTGCGGGCTCAACACAACACAAGCTCATCCTCTTCCCGTTCCGGGGGCCAGAGTCGGGCAGGGCTGCGTGCTTCGGGGAGGCGCTGGGGGAGAACCCACCTCCGTGGCTCGTCCAGGTCCCAAAGGCACACACACCGCATCCGGGGACTCGCGGCCCCTTCCTCCAGCCCCGAAGCCAGGGGCCCTGCCCCTTCCAGCCTCTCTCTCCGTCCCCACTGTCACTGCACGCTCTTCACACTCTGATCCTCCTGCCGCCTCCTTCTCAGGGGCCTTGCGATGACGTCGGGCCTCCCCCCCCCGGATAATCCAAGGTCATCCGTCCAGCTGAAGAGCCTTCGACACATCTGCAAAGTTCCTTTTCCCATGAAACGAAATCTACTCACAAGCTCTGGGGGTGAGCACGCGGACGTCTGACACACCATGGGACCCTGGGCAAGTCACCGCACGTTGCCGGCCTCCGTCTCCCTGTCTGGAGTGACCAAGTAGGGGTCCCCAAAGGGCCCCACGCAGAGAGCCATCAACATCTGCGGGCTCTCTCTCAGTCCCTCTGTGGCACCAGATGCCCTCTTGGCCAAGTGGGGTGCTAGGAGACCCCCAGAGGGGCCCAGTGATGGGAGGTAGAATCGCCCACCCGAGATGAAACTTTTCACAGGGCTTTAGATCGGCAAAGCGCGTTCCTCACTAAATATTTTTCAGCGGCTCGATCAACCAATGAATACAGGAAGAACACACTTGTGAAATTGCAGGGGTGGCCATCCCCACTGCAGGACAGGGAGCCAGAGGCTCAGGGTGGACAGGTTACTTGACATGATGGGACCCGGCCGTGGCCTGCTAAGTGACCAAGGGACAGAAATGAAAGGTCAGCTGGCCGCAGTGCTGGGGGAGGCTCACCGTGGAGCAGCTCTGAGAAGACACACACACACTCACAGGCACGCACACACGCGCATGCACACACGCACTCGCATGCACACACACACATGCACACACATGCACTCACACACACGCACACACGTGCACACGCACGCATGCGCTCACACACGCACATGCACACACGTGCACATGCACGCATGCACTCACACACACACATGCGCGTGCACACGCACACACGGGCACACGCACACACATGCACGCACACACGCACACACAGGGGATTCCTGCCAGGCGCAGGGCACACAAGCTCTCTCTGAGCTGCTGGAAGAGGCAGGTGTGCATAACGGGGCACAGCCACCCGCACGCTCTCCTCCAGGGGTCAGCTGCCTTCGGGATCACCTGTGTCACCGTCACGGTATAACCCCCAGTCCTGGGCCACTCAGAGAAGAAGAGCTCAACACTCCCCATAAACCAGACATGTGGGCTTTAAAATCTGGGGGGTCTCCTGTGCAAACACCGGCTCTGTCCCTACCTGCTGTGTGGTCCTGTGCTTTATTTTTTAAATGACTTTATTTTTTAGGGGGCAGTCTTAGGTTGACAGCAAAATCGAGCGGAAGGTACCGCAATTTCCCATTCCCCCCGCTTCTCCCCACATACGCACAGCCTCCCCACCGGCAACACCCCCCAGGAGAGTCTGTTACAACCCAGAAACCTGCGCCCGTGCATCACCATCACCCGAAATCCTGTGCTTATTTGCCACGCGTCCGTCTTCTCTGGTGAGCTGTCTATTTTAAGGTCTTCCGCTAGGCATGTTTTGTCACACCTCTGAGCCTCAATTTCCAATTCTGTCACGTGGCAAAAATAATAATACCCGTTTCGGCCGGGGTCCCAGCGGAAGACGGAATCTACCCCAGGTGGTCCAGGGTAGGAGGGCTGCTCACAGAGGCGTGGGCAGAGACTGGCAGGTCTGGGAAGCTGCCGTCATCCCTGGGGCTGGAGGGAAAGGCTGAGGATGTGGTGTTTCCGGTGGGAGCTGGTGGGAGCTGCACCGTGGGGGGAGGCGGGGAGCTCCCGGCAGGACCTGTGGTCACAAAGGGATGTAGCTAGAGCCAGCTCTGCAGCGGTGGGCACTGGGAGGAGACATCCACCCTCAGCCCTCTGCCTCCGATCACCAGCAGCCGCCTCCCACTGGCCAGATTCAAGCAGGCACCAGAGTGGGGTGCGTTCCATCCACCAGGTGGGCACAGAGAATGAATTCGGGGAGCAGGCGGTGCCATAAACGAAAAGCGACGAGCAGCACTTAGTATCGGGGGCATTCACGCACCCATTCTTTCAACCAATCTCTGTCAGGCCCCTTCTTGGTGTCTGACGCTGTCCTCACCGCCCAAAGGGACACTTTAGGGGAAGGAAAGACACACAGCCCCTCTCTCTCGGGGAATTTAGCTATTCCTAGACAAACGAACCGATGAAGAAATAATCCACCGCGGACTCTAACGCCGAGCCTAAGGATAAACAGAGAAGCGGCATGGCAAGGGAGGAGAGGGTGCAGGGGAGGCCACAGCATTTGCACATCACCCACATGCATTTGCTCCAGCCGGTCCCTCTGCCCCAACCGCCCTGCACCTGTGGCACGCCCTGGCCTGCCACCCCGGTGGACTTGCTGGTCCCAGGTCCCTGGTGGACCCCCTCAGCGACTCCCTCTCCCAGCCTCTCGTCAGCAGGATAGGCCTGCCGCCCGGCCCGGCCCAGCCCACGCTGACACCACGTCTGGGGGCAGGTGGCTTCACCTCAAACAAGCACGGCGATGGCAGAGCAAGCTGTTTAGTGCTGGATGTGAACGTAAGTATTTGCACGCTTGCATTTCGAAACTTTGACACAATCACGGCCCGTGGTCGCTAAGGACCAGTAACCATCACACCAGCACCCAGCCAGGCCGTCTGCTCCCCAGCACCCCAGGACCTCCTGTATCCCACCCAGCACCCACTTAACCCGCCAGGGAGCTGGTCCACGAGCCTCCTCCGCCCCAATGCAGTGTCACAGGGGAGACAGGGTGGGCCTTTTCAAATGAAGGGTGAACCCTTTTTAGACACCCTGGGGTGGGGGGCCCGGGCCACCGGGTGTGGGACCTGGGACACGGGGTGTCAGCTAGGTCCACCGGGCAGTGCTTCTCAAACTTCCGAGAGCTTGGGGATCACCCGGAGGGCTTTTGAACACCCAGATCCCTAGGCCCCATCCCCAGAGTCTGTAAGTCTGGGTGTGGCCCAAGAATTCGAATTTCCAGCAAGTTCGAGGGGGAAGCCCACAGAGCAGGGGGGCCGGGCTTTGAGAACCGCAGCTCTGGGCTATGTAGATGCTGGAAGCGTCGTTATTCTTCGCGGGGCTGTCCCCCATCTGTCCCCCAGCCCAGGGCAGGGGCTGAGTCTGACGGTCCGCTTGCTCCCGGCGCCCGCACAAGCCGGGGCTTGGGGAGGGGGCGCTCAGAGGACCGCGGGGGCGGGAGAGGTGGGAGGAGAGGGGGAGCTTTACTGGCCGGAGAGAGCGGATCCGGGCTGCGGGGAGAACCAGGGACGCCCCCTTCCTCGGCAGGCACCGCCCACAGCCTGCGCAGTGCACTGGGGTGGGGAATCCGGGGAGGGCGCCCCTGGCCCCCGGCTCCCAGCTCGTGGGGGAGTCCTGGGCGGTGGGCGTGACCGCAGCCCAGCGGGTCGCCTGGCGCGCGGGTCGCCCCAACCCCGCAGCCCCGGGGTCCCGGGGGCCGCGCCCGGGGGGCGGGGCGGGGCGGGGCCTCCGCCGCCCCCTCCCCCGGCCCCAGGCTCCGGCTCTGCGCGCGGTGGCGGCGGCGGCGGCGGCGGCGGCGCGGGTGCCAAGGTGAGCGGCGGCGAGGGGTCTCCGAGGCCCCGCGGCGGGAGGGGGCTGGGTGGGCCGGGGGCGGCACGCGCGCCCCTGCGGTAGGCGGGGGTCCCGGACGGCGCCGGCAGAGTGGCATGTGTGCGTGTGCGTGCGTGTGTGTGTGTGTTGCGCCGAATGCGGGGTGGACCTGGGGTGGGGTGAGGGTCGGGTGGCCCCCACTGGGTAGGGGGCGTCCAGCCTCTCCCACCTAGTCTCCTGGGACCTCCCAAGCTCATCTTCTCTCTCCCAGTCTCTCTCTCGCTCCCCCCCCCGCCCCCCTTTCCTTCCCCATCTCTGACTTTCTGAGTCTGGGTGTAGGCTGTACGTCTGTCTGTCCAGCCGCCTCATTTCCTGATCGCCCTTCCCCCACACTGCTGCTCCCCGTGGTGGCCCCCCCCTCTTTCCACTGCGCCCCTCACTACGGCAAACAAAGATGGTGAGGGAGTGAGACACCTCCTCGGGGAGCCTGTCCTGGCTGGGCAGGGGGGCCCCACCCCTCGGGCCTCCGGCCTGCAGAGCGCAGGGGGGGGGGGGTGGGCTTGGGGCCCCGGGCACATCCGGGCGCAGAGGCCCCAGGGCTGCAGCACGTGTGAGGGTGTGCCCTCGCCGCCTGGGGACAGTCCCCACACACATCCCTTGAGAGGTGGCACCCTGGGCAGAACCGCCTCATCAGGGGTCTGGCCTCTGGGAAAATCGGGTCGTGCGCCCCAGACCCAGTTCCCACGGGCTGGGCGGGGCGCTTTCTAAGATTTCCCCCAAAGGTGGGGAGAACTTGCCGGGCTGGGGGAGGGGAGGGTCCCCGCCATGGGTCACAGGGTGTGGTTCCAGCCCTGCCGGCTAGGCCACTTCCTGCCGGCGGCAGCTGCCACCTCCCCTCCCGTGGCATGGGCATGGCGAGGTCGACAGGTCGGTGAGGTGCGTGTGCAGCTGCCCCGAGGACCACGTGGCCCTCCGAGTGGTGGCCCACCACCGAGGACCAGCGCTGTCCCGGCGATGGGTGACCCTTCGTGAAATCATGGCTGTGCCCGAATTCCTCAGATCCCAGAGGCTGCACCTGGAGGGGAAAGGGGTCCCCCAGACCTCCTGCCCCGGGCCCAGCCCGGGAACCCCTCCTGGGCTGTGAGGGACGCTGGGAGCGGGGTCGTCCGGGGCTGCTGCCCTGATTGTCCTCTTGGATGACGGCGCTTGACAAAATGCCTGTGTCGGGGCTCCTGTCCTGACCTCCGATGGGGGGGCCAGGACCCTGCATTTTACAAACATCCCCCACCCACCCCCCACCCCATTCCGATGCCCGTCCCTGTGAGGCCCGCAGGCTGGTGGCCCTGGACGGTGGAGCAAGGTCATGTGTATGGCTCCCTCTGGCTGACACACACAGCGGGGCGCCCCAAGACGGCCTCTCCGGGGGGCCAAGTCCCCTCCGCACACCGGGGCACCCCACTCTCCTCTCTGACCCCACGTCCCCATCCGTCAGAGAAGGTTAGGGCCTCCCGAGGGGTTTTCCTGCCAAAGTCTGGGATTGTTTAAATTGTGTGCGTGTGTGTGTGTGTGTGTGTGTGTGTGTATATGTGTGTGTGTGTGTGTGTGTGTGTGTGTGGCGGGGGGTGACGGGGCATTCTGTAGGGTCACACAGACCCACGTCAGCGTCCAAGGCCCTCGCCGGCTGTCCACGTGGCCTGAGCCCCTGCTTCCTCATCCCAGACCTGGCACCGTGTCACCCGCCGCTCCTGGGTGGCAGAGGCGCGGTGCCCCGAGCACCACGAGCGCGTCCCCCACGCACGAGGGCACGACGGCCATGACAGTGGTCGGCACTGCATGTGTAGCTGGGGGGGACCTGTCTGGGGACGGGGACAGCGGCACGGACTTCACTTCTCACGGCGGAGAGAGCAGTCCACGCAGAAACCGTGGTTAGCTAATGGATTTTATTTCTTGTCTCTAATGGACAGCGTAAAAGGCCTGGTTTGGTTGAGCCGAATTGCCAGGCGGCGTCAGGTGGCGTGTTGTGGGATCTGGCTGGGCTGCTGGGCCGGCGCTCTTGCTCCAGGCGGGCACCGGGAGAGATAGCACCCATGTGTCCCAGGGGACTCCCAGCCGAGTCAGGAGAGCGGAAGCCCAGGAGGGGCCAGGAGAAAGCCCAGGGTACCCCCTCCCCAGGTACCCCAAACCGTGGGTTTTCACAGACGTGGACAAAATCACCTTTCAGGACACGGGTGAGGGGAGCAGAGCTCTCGGGAGGTGCCCGTGGAGGGACGGGGGACCCGTTCGCTCGTGGACTAGCTCACTCATGGACACGGGCCTTCTCGGACTTGGCAGAGGGCAAGGGCGTTTGTCCCCAGCGAGGCCGAGAGACTCACGTAGAAAGGGAGGCCACCTACGCAGTGTGGACAGGGAGCTCCCGGCTGGGGTGGTGGCGACAGTGTCCTCGAAGTCACACAGCAGGTCAGGACATTTTGCTTTCGATTCAGGAAGCCCAGGTGGCCCACAGGGCTCCAGGCGCTGAGGGGGACCAGCTCCCCCGCGCCCCCCCAACCCCAGGTGGGAGTCAGGAGATGTGAACTAGAACCTCGGGCTCTCGCGACGTCGTGGGTCAGTGGGACAGGAGTTGGTTTCCTGGGGACAGTGCAACCCTGTTTAACAACACCCCTCTTTTATGTCTCAAACTCGAATCTCGGTTGGGGAGCAGCTGGAGAGGTGGGGGGGGGCTTTGAAGTCTGGGTGAGCGCAGTTCTGGTGACTCTGGGACCCATAATTCTTGGGGGAGCAGCTCCGGGGCTGGGGCTGTTTATAAACCTATAAACCTTGGCGTTGGCCTTGGGAAAGCCAGCAGGGACTGCGGAGGCTGGGGCCCCCAAGTCGGGGCCCCCCGAGTCGGGTCCACCGCCGTAAACCTCGGCCCAGCTGTGGGAATGCCCCCCTAACCTCTCTGAGCGCCAGCCGCCTCGCCCGCAAGGTGGGGACTGGGACGAAGAGTCTAGGTGATGCTGGAGCCAGCCTGCTCAGGGTCGGAGTCCTGGCCCCACGTCCGACCAGCTGTGTGACCTGGGCAAGCCGCAAACTCCTGTCTGCCTCAGTTCCTTCATCTACGAAGTGTTGATAACTGCATAAGAGGGTGAGGATGAATTGCACAGCTTCGTGTAAGCCGCTTAGGGCAGTGCCCTCTGCTGGGTTTGAGGGGCTGGGAGGCCCACCCACGGAGAGGCGGGCAGGGTCGTCCGAGGTCAGCGTCACTGACAGTCGTGTCCGTCTCGCCCCCCACCCCCCACCCCACAGATCAGACCTGAGGCTGAGAGCGCAGAGAGCTCTCGGCACAGAAGGGCGGACAGACAGGGGGTGCCCAATAAACCCTAGACTGGCAGCAATCCTATTTAATTATGAAACCAACCTGGCCACGCTGTGTAAAGTCTGGAAAAGAGACCCCGATTTTACCTGTCACCTCACCCCCCAAACACCATCATTTTTTTTTTTCAATAACTACATCTTGACGTAGAACTATTTTTATGTGGTGTCATCACACCACCCGTTACGGTTCATCTCCTGTATTTTTTTTCTTCATTTGATACCATGAGCTTGTCCTCTGATCCCCAATGGTCCAGTCTTCCCAAAACAGCGATGGTGATTTGTTTTGTGGCCACACACGACATCCTGTGTCATGGATGTCCCACCGCTGGCTCGGACTGTCCCCCGCCCTTGGACAGGTCCACGTGGATGGCCGTGTGAAAAGCAGGTGCTGACCCGCAGGTCACACCCGAAAGGACAGCTCGTCAGCCCTGCCGGGCTGTGCGGCCTCGGGCAGGGCCCTGCCCCTCTCTGTCTCAGGGTCTCTGCTTTGAAACGGGGGGCTAGAAGCCCACATCACAGGGCTGCGGGGAGACGGGATCAGGGGGCAGAGGCGGGGGCAGTGTCAAGGATGGGGCTCTAGGCAGGAGCTTGAAACATAGTAGCTGTTATCACCGCTGTTGTAATAATTACCATTGCCCTTATCAGTTAGGGCCCATCTCCCCAGGTGAGTCGTGGGTCCCGGCAAGCCTGGGGCCCGCGTGTCCCTCGTCCCACCCCAGACGTGCTCGGGAACGGCTACAGATGGGATGCCTGGTGTCCGGGTCGCAAATAGAATGCGTCTTTGTGTGGGCGAGGTGCTGGGCCACTCCCAGGATCCCACCTTGTCCCCCTCCCACCCCGCCCTGTCTGCTCCGTTTTGGAAACAGGCTCAGAGAGTGTGGGCGGGCCTGCCCGGGGTCACCCCGTGGCGAGGGGATAGCCCGGAGGAGGCGGCGGTGGCACTGGGCCAGCAGGATGGGGCATTTGGTGAGGCTGAGGGGCGGAGGGCATGACGAAGAGGACGATGGGGACCCCGTGGGCTGGGCAGAGCCCAGCACCCTGCATCGGGCGGGGCATTCGCCGAGCTGAACTGGCCTGAAGTCACAGACGGTCAGGAGCGAGCTGGCTGTGTGGACTCCTGACCCTACCCCACACCCCACGCCGCCGCCCCCTTCTGTCCAGGCAGGAAGGGGTGTTCTGTGGGCTGCAGACACACCATCCCAGGGACTGCCCTGGGAGCAGTGATAAAATATTTATCAGAGATGTGGGCAGCTGGGTTTCCCCACAGGGGGTCCAGTGGAGAAGGGGGCAGCTCTCACCCCAGGCCTGCCTGCAGCCTCGCTGAGTCCCGCTGAGTCATGGGGCGCCCGGCGAGCCCCCGGCCTGCTCCCTCCTCATTCTTCCTCAACCCTCTGCCCTTCTGCCACATAATACATAAGCCATTCTGTTGCCCACGGGCCGGGGCGCCCAGCAAGGTCAGTGTCCAGAGTTCCAGGGCTGTCCCAGCGGGAAGACAGGCCTGGCCAAGGTGGCAGGCAGAAGGAGCCGACGGCCGGGACCCCTGCACCCACCCCCGCTGTGTCCTCGTGGGCCCCGTAAGGTAGGTCCCCTCGCACCCCGTTCAGCGGTGGGGACGCCGGGACCCAGAGCTGGGGCGCCGTAGTCTGGTCTCACGGCCGCCCGGGGCCGACTCTGGTCATTCCGACTGTGCCTCCCCCACCCCCGTGCCCGGCTGCCTGCTAGACCCGAGTCGGGGGACCCGGGGGCCCCTCCTCCTCCATGCAGTGGAGCTGCAACTCCAGGTTTGTCCCTTGGCTGTCCAGACTGACAGCAGCAGCAAAAGCAGTGGCAGATGGCATCTCCCGGCGGCCGCCTGTGGGGGGGGGGGCAGGACAGCAACGCTTCCGACCCTTTCCTTCGCTCATTCATACAACGCATCCTGGAGCGGGGAGCCAGCGTCCTAGGCCCCCGGGAGCCGTGGGGGACACTCGCCCCGCCCGTGTGGGGGGAGCCCACGGAGCCAGAACGTTCTGGGTGCGGCGCCTGGGCCCACGTGCTGGTTCCGTCCGTGCTGTGTGACCCCTGGCAGGTCGCTCTGCCTCTCTGAGCCTCCGTCTCTGGCGGGGAGTGCGGGCAAACTCTGCTTTTCTGAGAGAGGATCACACCTGTGTCGTTCTCTGTCACGTGCTCGCACCCGCCAGGGAAGTCCCAGCAGGCTTTGCAGTTGGCTCTCCTAGGGAGCAAGCCGGTGCCCAGGGTGGGGGCCTTGGGGTCTGGTGGTTGAAGGTGGAAGATTTTTCTACGCTGAGGTCTGAAGGGGACGGGTCCCCGGAACCAGTGCTCGCCACCCACAGCTGTCAGAGGGAGCAATCACACGCAAGGGGTTAATGCGACCCTGGGAGCGGCTTGCGCCCAGGTCCCTGCTGCCCCATCACGCCTGCCCCTGCCTGCGGGTCACACCTCTGCTCCTCCCCGCCTTCCCCTCCCTGCTCTGAGCCTCCGCCTTCTGTTTCTCCGCCTGGGATTCTGTTCTTCCCTTCTCCACCTGGGGCTTCGGTTGGTTCTTTAAGCCCCCCCCCCCTCCTCCAGGAAGCCTTCCTGGCTGCCCCATGTCCATCCCAGGCAAGGCAGGCTGGTGCCTCTCCCATGCCCCCCACCCCGGGATCTCTGCTCATGTGTTCAATGCAGCTCTAGCATCTCCTGCTGAGATTTTCGGTTTCCTGGTCTCCTTGGGCTCGAAGGGCCAGACTCTGTTCGATTCATTTCTGGGTCCCAGGGCCAAGCCCAGGGCTTGTGCAGAGCGGGAATGAGGCGCGAGGGAGTGTCGTGGACGTCCAGGCCGGGAAGGGTTGCAGGAACCTGTGGCAGAGGCAGGAGTCAGCCTATAAGGGGCGCTCCACCTGGCCCGTCTGCGGACAGGGCCTTCACCTTCCTGCCCTTGGAAGATGGAAACCAGCGTCTCTGGGGCTGAGACTGTTGGGGGAGGGGGGCGGTCGGTGAGCAGAGCCCTGGGGCGCCTCCCAGCCTGAGCCCCTCTTCTTGGGGCCGTGGGACCCGGAGCGACTCACCCCCCTCTGTCGGGCCTCAAGCCCCTTCTGCAAACGCAGCATTTATGTGTTCAAGGGACACAGGCAAGCGGGCAGGCGGGCGGCGTGCTCGTGGTGGGCGCCCTGCGGCGTCCCTGCCCAGCACGGAGAAAAGCCTGGCGGAAGCACACCGAGCCAGACAGAGACGGCTTTCCCTGGCGGCTGGTCTCCTCCTCCAACGTCTTTGTATTTTTGTAATGTTCTAGACTTCATTCAGTCACTTCGCATGTGTACGGAGAGCCTTGTGCTAAACCCCGGGGGACAGCTGCCATGATGACACAGCCCCTGCCCGCCGCGCCCCTCCGTCTGTTGGCGGGGGGCGGGGGGGAAGGCTGACAGGACACAGACCCGTGGTGTGATGGCGCTGTCACAGAGGGGAGCCCAGAGGGAGCCCCCGGCCCAGCCCCCGGGCTCGGGAAAGTGGCAGCTGGCTAGGGCGTGGGTCTGCGAGGGAGGCAGGTGTGCCAGGGCCAGTGAGTGTGGCGTGGCTGGGACCGGGGGACGGCGAGGTGGGGGGAGGTAGACAGCGAGAGACCAGAGCCTGAGTGGCTGCGGGGGAGGGCTCCTGATGGAATCGCAGGAACTGCACGCACACACATGTACACACACGCATGCACACATGCACACACAGGCACATGCATGCACACACGCATGGACACACTTGCACTTGCACGCACATGCACATGCTTACACAAACGCACACACATGCACACACATGCATGCACGCGCACACACGAGAGCCCCACCACACAGGCGAGCAGGGCCACCTTGCACTACAGAGCCCGTGACAGCCTTACCCCGACCCTATGGGGCAGGCAGTGCCGTGTCCCCATTCTACAGGAGGCCAAGCCCTAGTGACTGACAGAGCTGCACTTCACACCCAGGACCCAACTTTGGAACAGCTGAGCTGGCCTGCCCTGCAGCCACTGCTTGTCATGGTGCAGCTGGCCTGCCCTGCAGCCACTGCTTGTCACTGTGCCTCCCCGGGCTCTGCTCTGTCCTGTGTAGAGCGGGGATTAGAATGTGACGCCATAGACCAAATCAGCACCGTTCCTAGAGCTAATTCTGCAGCCCACCCCTGAGTCCTCGCTGGGCTCACGCGTCTGTTGTCTGTGGGTGCAGCACTGCCCACCCGGGTCGCAAGTCGGGGGGACAAGACAGAGCGCACGAGGCACCTTGGGGACAGGGCTCTAGGAAGGACTAGCCACAGCAGTGGGAGATGCATTGCATCTCGCAAGACCAACCGGCGGGAGCCCCGAGCAGCGGCCGAAAGGCGGTCGTGGCAGACACCACCCCAGATGCCGACCCAGGGGCGTGGGCCGCACCCCCAGTGGTGGGGGTGAAGGGGGGCGGTCTGAGAGGGACTCAGGCTGCCCTGGGCCCCCAGGACTGAGGTCTCCTGAGTCACAGAGGGGGCGGGGCCAGCCCGGGTGAGACGCCCCCTGCGTTCCCCAATGGGGAGAAGAGGCAGCCCAGTGGAGGAAGAGGCCTCACCGACAGTCGGGGTCAGCGGCCATCACCTTGGTCCGGGCTCTGATGGCCGTTGTGGGCAGTGCGTGGGCGACAGGAAAGAGGGGAGGAGGAGGCCCGCCCCCCCAGGCCCCCCCAGGCCCCATCCTTCTCCCCTGGCCAACCCTGCCCGCTGTGGGTTTCCAGCTGCGTGAGCAGAGTAGACAGAGAAGGTGGGGTGGGCCCACTGCTTCCGGTGGTCTGGACGGGACCGCCCTCCAAACGCGGGTGTGTGCGTGGTGGGGCAGGGCTCACGGAGCAGGCGTTGGTGGACGCGGGCACCCCGGGGAGGGCTTCGCAGGATGAGCAGGAGTTGGCCAGCCAGCCCAGGCTCAGGGGAAGGTTATCCCGGACGGAACGAGGGGCAGGCGTGTGGACAGGAACGGGGTCCGGCCCCCAAGGACAGCACCTTGTGCCAGGATCTTGACCTCCACCTTAATTTGTTCAGGAGGCCTCAAGGAGACCCCCTGGCTCCACGTCCTCTCCCCTCAGACACCCCGGGAGCTGAGAGCTCACCCTTTCATCTCCTCCCCACAGGGAGGCCCCAGACACCCCTTCCTGCCACCTGCCCCTGGCGTCGGGGGCAGTCCCCTCAGCTGAGCCGGGGAGGGAGGGCCCCGTGCAGCTGTCGTGAGGCAGAGATGTGTCTGTCACCACCGTCCCCACCTCATCTGCCGCCCACTCTGGGAGCCACGGAGAAAGAACCCAGACCTCAATTACTCAGAAGCAGAAACTAACGGGAGGAGGAGGAGGAGGAGGGGTGCCGAGGGGCCCGTGGCCCTTCCACACCCACGCCCACAGCCGGGGAGAGCTCGCCAGGGAGCAGGCGCCAAGCCCACCGTCCCCTGTCAGCGCCTGGCCCCGGCCCTGTCACTTGGGCGGCTTGTGACCCACGGGCGTTTCTCCCCGAGCTGCAGCTCGAAGCACTGTGCCCGAGCGTGGCTGGCACGTCACCCTGCCGCGCCCGAGGACCCCCGCCCAGCCCAGGGGCACGCCCCACGGCCACCACAGTCAGAGCGGGTGACACGGAGTGACACCTTTTTAGTGACCACCCTCCGCGCCACCAGTGAAAGGGGAGGAGGGCACAAGCTCATGCCATCTCCCGGGGCGGCCCGTCTCCCCGTCTTAGGGACGGGGAGCCCGAGGCGCAGAGGAGGCAGCGAGTGAGAAGTGGGGAGCAAGTGGTGGGGTGACCGCATCGGTGCTCCTGGGGCCCCAGAGGGTCTGGGTCTGAGGCCAGCGGGGCTGACCAGCCCGCAGACAAGGGGTTCCCAAAGTTACGCAGATGGAGGAGGCGGGCTGGGGGGCGGGGCCTGGGCTTTTCTGCCAATCAGCCCGCTGTGCTCAGCGAGAGGAGCTGCAGGCCTGGCGTGGGGTCAGCGCTCCGCTGGACGGGGCGTCCCCCAGGCCTCCGGCTCCCCCGTCACGTCCGTGGTCCTTTCTGCCGTGGCCACGACCTCACGAGGAGGCCATGTCATCCATCATGCCCGCGTGACACCCCCAAGCTGCGCTCCTGGTGCTGGTAGAGCCAGCTGGGAGACACGAGCTGGGCGGAGCCTGAGGGCCGGCGAGGCCTGGGGGGGACAGGGGAGGGACGGGGAACAGAGGTGGCAGTCAGGAGGTCCGAACCCCAGGTGGTGGGCTTCCCCTGTAGGCCTCCTCGTGCACCCCACGGCTGGCAGCGTGGCGCCCACTCTCCTCCCGGCCTTCGGGCCCCCTGCCTGTGGGCCCCACGCCCTCCCCACCCTGCATCTCTCACACCCCCTCCCCCAGTGCCCTTCCACTTCATTCCAGGTCCAGCTCCTGGGGTCCTGGGCGGTGTCGGGCCTGTGCCAGGGGGACACCCTGTCTGCCTGAGCACCGGCCCTGGCCTCCCATCCAGGGGACAGGTCTGGGGACAGCAGGTGCCTCGGGGCAAAGGGCGCGGGAGTAAGGAGAAATTGAGGGGCCCGAGAGGTGCTGACCTGTGTGGCTCGCGCTGTCCCCTCCTGGACGATAGCCGCAGCTGCTGAGCACAGGGCCGGGCATCTCCCTGCTGGTGCCCTCGTCACCGCTGCCGCTCAGTCCCCTCCCCATCCCTCCGGTCTGTTCCCCACCCCGGCCCTCCAGGCCCGACCAAAATGTCACAGCCGCCAGAGGCTCTCCTGAACAACCCCGATGCAGTCCGTGTCCTTCTCAGGAGCCCTGGGACCGCCCCGCCCATTGCCTCCTCCGTCACCGCCTCCCATGGGGACACGTGGCAGCCTCCGGGGACGGGCTCTGGCGCGCAGTAGGTGCTCACAGTTACTAATGACTGGATGGCAGGGGCAGGAGTGACAGTGTGAGGTACGTGTGGCCTCAGGTCAGAGCTGGCCCAGGTGTCCGCCCTTCCACTAACCCGCTGTGCAGCGAGGCAGGCCATTCCTTCCTCTGGGCTCGGTCCCTCATCCTTGGGGTGCCCCGGAGGGAGGGTGTCGGCGTGCCCAGCACTCAGTAGGACCTTAGCATTTGCTACTTTTCCCCGTGGGGGGGGTCCCAGCTTGGCCTCAATCTTCTTGCCTATAAAACGGACAGCTGGACTAGACGAACCCCCGGGGCGCTTGGGCCTGGCTTCCTGTGGGGGACAGCGGGGGGTGGGGAGGGCCTGGGGACAAGGTCACCCTGCATCCGTCCTCAGGGGGCCCCGAGCGCTTCCTCCTGCGTGTGTGATGTTGAGACGGAAGGGAGGTCCAGGCGGTTTGCGTCAAATGCCCTTTCTTCTCCCCTTGTGTCAGTGCCCCAACACAGACCAAGGTCATGGCCAAGGGAAGTACAGGAACCCTGACGCGGCTGTGGCGGGAGGGGAGCATGGAGGAGGCTTGGGGACTGAGGGGGGGAGTGCCCCTTCCCCCCTCCCCAGACACCTGGGAGGGGTGTCCCCTCCCCCAGTCTCCTCCCTAGCCCGCCCCTCCCGCCCCAGGGCTGCTGCTGTTCTGTCAAAGCAGGCTGTGGGGGCAAGCACCCCGTTTGATGCACCCTGCTCTGTGGGCCCCCACCCCACCCCCCACGGCGTCATCAGCCCTGCCCGGAGAGCAGGATGGCGCCGCCCGCCTCCGAGGGAATGCGGTACCGTGATTGTGCGCGTAGATTCTCCAGGTTTGGGCTTGGCTCTGAGAAAACGCTCATGACGTCATACCTGCGCTTGTGTTATTGCTGTAGTCACTCTGGACGTGTATCTGGATTTTTAAAAAGTACCAGGAGGCTCGCACCACGTTTGAGAAATGGGCTGATTTTTGGCCCAGAGCTTCCTAGCAGGAAGAGCAAAGAGGGAAAGAGGATCCCTGGCTAGATTCATCACGCCCATGAGATGTAAACACAGCTTTTCCCCGTTGGGAGGCCCGAGGGTGGTCCCCCTAGGAGCCCTCCTAAAGGGTCCCCGTGCGCTGTGCTGAGTGGCGTCCTCGGTGCTCCTGTGGTCCGGCTCGGTCCAAGGACCCAGGGTCCGGAGCAGAGTCCTCAGGCTCTCCTGAGTGCCGGGGACGGCGGGGGCGTCCTCAGGGGTCTACAAGCGGGGCCCAGTGAGGCCCATAACCTCGAGACGACTGAAGTTTCACGTGTGACCTGCGAAATCCACGCGTTCACCTCGGCCTGTGCTAGAGCCACGTGGGTTTCACCACGAGAGTGATGCTTTCTGTCCTCCACGCCAAAGGTCTGGGTCCCACGGATGCTCCACACAGACGGTCCAGCGGTGCCCACGCCTCAGCTTTACCCCATCCCTTTGCAGAGAAGCCCGTGAAGGCCACACTCCTCCCCGCGAGTGAAGGCACACTCACATGCAGACCACGTCAGAGGTCCCCACATCCTGAAAGCTCCAGGGCCCTCGGCTTGGCAGGTTGTGGTTCAGGGCCGAGGGGAGCTGCGTATCCCCTGGACCACGCTCGTGAACGTTGACTCCAGCTGGGCTTGTGGCAGGCGTGGAGCGGCAGAGAGTTCCCGTTCATCTCGAAGTGCGTCTGTTCCGTGCAGGGCCAGGTGTGGGACAGGAGGGGACGTCCGTGCCCAGCGGCCTCCCAGACACACCCAGGCCCTCGAGTCAGCCGGACTTTTACACAGACCGGGGGACACCCAGGAAGGACAGGGAAGTCAACACGGAGACTGCAGACGCTCCCTGCTCCCTGCTCCCGGCCCCTCACACACCTCGTGGGTCCCTAGTGAGCTGGTGGCACCGCGACCCACGCCCCGGACACCGGCTTCCTCGTAGGCATCTGGCTTTGTGCCATCTATCGATGTAAGGATCTCCAAACCCATCTAGAATACTAATAAAAATGTGCATGAAACAGAGGCAAGATCTCCACAGATCGAAAAAGCACGCTTCCTAGCGATGATGGATGGTTTGCGGCTGCTTTTCCGCGTGGGGCATCCAGGTGGGAACTGGGAAGGTGACAGGAGAGGAAGCCAGGCAGGGGACGGGATTCCAGGAGGGTCCGGGAGATTTGGTGCTCCCTGGAGGGTCCTCCTCCCCTTTAGCAGGAGGGATCTGAAAAGAGGCATTTCAAAAAAGGCCACCTGCAGAAAGGACAGAGCGAAGCCAAGCCTTTTACTACATACAGAAGTTCTAGGCCTGGGGCGGGGTTGCCCCGCCGTGACTGGTGACCGGTGACCGGCCCAGTCAGGAATTTATGACAGACCGCCCTGCGAGCTAACTTCCCAGGGAACACCTTTTCCGTCGTCCTCACCTCTTGTTCTAGTCTCGTTTCCCTTCCTGGCTTTGATGATGTCGAGCAAATTCTTTTTTTGCAGCCTCATTCCCATCAGTTACTGGTGGAAGCGCTTGAGAATTTCATCCTGACATCTGCAGCATTTGCCCCCTCTCTCTCCCTCTCTCTCTCTCACAGTTTCCTTGTGTGCTGTGTCGTTTGAGACCCTGAGTGTATTTCCAGCTGGGCTTTTTCTGTGGGCCTGCCTCCCCCTGCCCCCGCTCCACCCACCCAAGAAGGTAATGGACACTCAATCCAAACCCCATGGGCTGCGGCCCCCAAGGAGACTTGCACGCTTCCTCCTGTCCAAACTCAGGTGGACACAGGCAAGTTTTCGTGTCACCTGTCGTTGTCAGCGGGCAGATCTTCCTCTCGGCCACCCATTTCCAGGGGTGCAGCCCCCCTCAAGACCCCGGCTCTATGGGAAGAGCTCAGTTGCATGCTCCTTCCCGTCTTGCTTGCTCACGGTCTTATCTCCAGGCTGCTGGGTTTCACCCCTCGGTCTCGACACCTCCCTCCCTACCCTCCAAGGCCACCACTCCTTCTTACTGCCAAGCTTTTAGCTCTCACGTTTTCCCACGACAACTCTTATACTAATGAGAATACAATTCGTAGATAACCAGCATGGGATGGGCTTTGTCAACGTGAGAAACAGCCAAACCTGTAGAGGACGTTTGTAAGAGTTTATTCGAATTACACGGACGACCATGGTAGGGAGCAAGGTGGCAAAGGCTCCCGGGAGTGACGGTTTTACAGTCTCCTTTATACATTTGGAATTAAGGAGGGGACGCGAGGAAGATGACAGGAAGGTGGGAGACACTCGGGTACAGGACAGTTGAAAAGAGGGGGGCGCTCTCTCGAGAGTGGTTAAGCCTTCCAGGGGTCGAGAAAAGATTGAAACGATGGACAGGGCTCGCTTAAGGCAAAGAACACCATTCCGAGGCTACCCGGGAACTGCCCGATTGGGAATGTATGATCAGATCGCCCCACGAGGCTGCTGTCGCTTAGATTATCACAGAGCCACAGCTGCAAGGGATAGGGGGCCTGGTACATTAGGGCACGGAGAACGGCACTCTGTGTGGATTATTGAACACTTCAGGCATTATATTGGCCTTCATACAATCAACAATACCTATGACTGTAGTGATAATGTTATCTTAGTAATGATAATAATAATAATAATAATAATAAATTAGTCTGGACCCTGGGGACTTTTTTCACTTCTTTAAAAGCTCAGTTATGCTTTTGGAAGATCTTTGTAATGTTTCTTCCTGGCGTTTCTAGAAGGTATGTCGGAAGGAGCTTTCCCCCATGTGGTTCTCTGAATCGTCCGCCTTTAAGTGGTCGGTGCAAGCTAATCGTGACTCTTTCCGTGGACGACGGCTCCTCAGCCTCCGACACCTGCTGTTCTGCTACACTGCAGGCCATCTGGGAGTCCGAGGAGGAAGCAGGAAGCCCAAGGCTGGGTGGGCCTCCTCCAGCAGGGGACTCCAGGGAGCTTGAAGAGAGTTAGGCCCGATGCTCGTCCCTGTCACTCTCACTGTCGCTGGGGTGGGAGCACCCAGTCTGCGGGGGGAGGCGGGCCCAGCCCTGACACCCTAACGTGAGGCCGATGGAGGAGGACCTGGGGATGGTTGAAGAAGCACCACAGCGCAGGGGTGGGGGTCGGGGACCCCCGGGAAGCCCGGCGCCGACTTGGGCCAGCTGGTGGTAACGGCCGTGCACGTGCCAGGCCCCCTCTCTGCATCTCATAGCCCTGAACACAGGTGCAGACAGCCCTGGGATCAGGAGGGAGGAAAGCATGGTGACCGTGGGGGTGCAGAACGAGAGTCACCCCACGCTGTGCCCGGGAATGTGCCCTCCCCCCTAACCACCTAGAGGAGTTTGAAGTCTTGCTCGTAGTAAGAGGTCATCAGAGGTCACCTACCTTTCTCTGCCCCACCTGGATGGCAGGGCAAACTACGAATTACCGAGCGCGCCTGTTTTTATCCTGCGATGACCTTGAAGAGCCCCCAGGCGCCTCGCTCCATCCCCAGCTCGGGGGTCTCTTACACGCCATGTTCCTTCCCGGTCTCTGAAGCTCTCGTGCACGCAGGGGTCCCCCCCTGTATGCGAGGCTCCCATACACGTGCGCGTATTAAACGGGGTGATTTCCTCTCGCTGCTCTGTGGGACGATTAGACCAGTGACGAGAACCTGGAGGGTGGAGGGCGGTTACTCCCTCCTCCACGTTCTCATGTTTCAGAGGAGGAAACTGAGGCACAGTTAACTAGTTCAGCAGCCCCAGCGGTCCGCTCTGAGCCTGGCGGTCTGCTCCATCCCCTGCCCACGCCCTGATCATGAAGGTGGCTCCTGGCGGAGGGCAGGGCCTGGGCTGAGCCCCGAGGAGGCCCAGGCCGGGAGTGGGGAGCAGGCTGCGAGGCTGGCTGGAGAACAAGCCGAGGCTTTGTCATCTGCTCGTGGGGGAGGGGAGGGGAGGGGAGGGGCCCGGCGGGGCTGAGTGGGAGACCGAGCGGAAGCGGCAGGAACGGAAGTCTGTGCCCAGAATGCTGAGGGTCTTGGACGCCTGGCCTGGGAATGAACTGGGACTCCGTCTGTCCTGCAGGCGTCACCGGACTCGCTGTGCGAGTCACACGCGGGGGAGGGGCCGAGGGACTGCTGGCCGCAAGGGGCATGCAGGCCAGCCTGCTGCGGGCTCAGGCCGGGAGGCGGCAGGGGAGGGGCAGGGCACGTGCTTGCTGGCCCCGCGGGGCGGGGAGGACGACAGAGGGGCAGCGGCGGTCCTGGCTTCCAGTGGCAAAGCCCCGGCCTCCTCCAGGTGAATGCGTTGTGTCCACAGCCCACCTGGAATGGGACCCCAGCATCCACTCGCGCTGCCCCTCACCAGCCTGTGACGTGAGCATCTGGGACCTCCGCGTCCGCCTCGGTGGGGACGCGTGGGCCAGGCTGGCTGGGGTAGTTGTCACTAGGGGTCCCCGTCACACGCCCCATGCAGACAGGAGCCGCCTTATCTGTCCGGAGAATCTCACTGCGATATTTCCTTCCTTCGGTTTCTTCCTTTGTGGGCTGTGAACTGCATTTCTGCAGAAGCGGGGGAGGGGGGCGAGTGGAACGCCCCCCTGGGTGGGCGCCTTTCACCATGAGCCTGGCAACCTGGGCGATTTTTATAAAGTCACTGAAGCCGGCCAACTTATCACACCTCTGTGTCCTCTGTACAGCCCCTTGGGAGGGGAGTGTGGTGGTGAGCGAGTGACGAAGCACCTCCTTAGGCCCCCGCGTCCCCGTTACCTCGGGCTCCCCCTTCCTGGGGCCTGTCCTTATCAGAGAGTGTTCTGCTGTCTGGAGTAGTAAGTAATCCTTCCTTCCAAGGATTCTTCCAAGAAGAGGCTGCTGGCCAAGAAGGCGCCTCGTGGAGAACACAGGGCTGGGTGGAGGCCAAGCCCGGTCTGCCCAGCCCTGCCCTGCGTGGCCTCGGTCTCCGCGTCTGTGCTGTGGGGGTGACCGGGGGGGGGGGGACCCTGCCTCGCAGGGCTGCTGCCGTCGTGCAGGGCAGGGCGTGCATTTGTAGCCCGGGGTCTGTGGGCACAGTGCTGCTCGCTCAGCTCAGGGGCCAGGGCTGCCCTGCCTGCAGCAGAGGCCGCTGGTCCCTTCGGGATCCGTCTCCCGGGGTCCGTGCGTTCCTACGGGGGGAGGCTGGGGGCAGGGTCAAAGGTCCACTGGGGCTGGACCTCGCCCCATCTGGACGCGGGGGTCAAAGCCCGAGCCTGGGGTGAACGGGCCCCATTTGAGGAGGGGCGACACTCCCCGGGAATTCTGGCCACGAACTGGGGCGGCTCACGGCAGGAATTTGCTTCTCGCGGTTCTGGGGGCCTGGAAGTCTCAAATCGAGGTGTCCGTGGGGTCAGGAATCCTTCCCGTCTGTTCCAGCTGCCGGCGGCGCCTGCTGGCGATCCTTGGCTTGTGGCTGCATCCCCCCACCCCCATCTCTGCCCCCCTCTGCACAACACGGCTGGGCTCCCCTTCATGTCTCTCTCTTTCTCTCTCTTTCTCTCTCTCGCTCTCTCTCTCTCTCTGTGTCTCCACACGGCTTTCCTGTGAGGGCATCAGTCACTGAATTGAGCTGTGGTCTCATCTGAACTTGGTGACATCTGCAAAGATCTTGGTGGGTTGCAATGAGACCACATTATCCACAGGTCCGGGGGGGTTAGGACTTCAACACGTCTTTTGGGGGGCCCGTCCGAACAGCCTGGGACTCGGCCCACCAGGCAGACTGCTTTCTCTGTGTCCAGCTCAGTGTATGGTGCTGGACCTGGCAGGGTCATTCTCTAAGCAGGAGGCTGGACGGGATGGGCACCTGGGTGGTGGTAGGCTAGCGCTCCCCACCCTACACCCCCTGCCAGCGTCACCTCTGTCCACCATGTTGCTTAAGGGAAAGAAAGGGCAGCCGCTGTGTATTCGGGGCCTGCCCTGGGCCGGGGCCCTGGCAGACACACACCGTCCTTGTTAGTGTGGGAGGTTGTCACGGGCACCGACGCGGAAGCCCGTTGGCCTGGGTTTGAATCCTGGCCCGGCCACGTGACCTTGGACCTGTCACTTCGCCTTTCAGGTCCCCAGCTGGCTCACTGGTAAACTAGGATGATGGGGAGTAGCTGCAGAATTGCTGTGGAAATTAAGGGTGGATGTGGCAACCTACCCAGTGTGGGTGCCCCTCACGCTTAATCCCAACCAATGCTGGAGTCCCCGAGGGTGACACCTGATGTCGGCAGCACCCTGCTCGGCAATCTGTCTGCCGTGTGACCACAGTGGCCAGCAGTCACGAGCCTTCGGCGTGCTCCCCATGACTGTGTGAATTGTCTCGTCCCACCTCACCCCATCACGGGGCAGGTGTGTGTCACCGTCGCTGTCCATCCCAGAGAAAGGATGGGATGGGGATGGTTCCCTTTGCCCGACACACGGCTGAGCCCCTCCCCTCCCTGGGCGTCTGGGACCCCTGACCCAGGGAGATTTGGGGGAGCACCAGGCCTCACCACCAGGGGGCAGCAGTGCCTGGGATGAGGGCAGCGCCAGCGGGAACAAAAGCTGGTGGCTTGTCTGTGTCCCGGGCTCAGCTGGCCCGGCTCCAGCCTCCGCCCTGCCACTTGCCGACTCTGACTTCGAGTGTGTGCTGTGGCTCCCCAGCCTCAGTTCCTCTGCCCGTGACCCCGCCCCCTGAGAGGACCAGATGAGGCAGGAGGACTAAAGTGGCCGCCCCCCTGCCCCACCTAAGCTGCTACCCCCGGCCTCTTCCCCACTGGGCCCCTCTGGGGGCGGACTAACCATCCCCACTCGCCTTAGCATACGGGTTGGGGCTGTGGAGCTGGGAACTCACCCAGGGGACCAGAAGCCCCAAGCCCCGGCTCGCTGCCCATAGTTACGCTGTCCATCTGTGCAGTGAGAGGCTGAGCCAGGTTCAGGGGTGTGCAGAGGCCGGTGTCCCACGAGCTCCCCCCACCCTGAGATGCTCTGTGGCTGTCCCCAGTCAGACCTTGCCTCCAAGACCCTGGTCCCAGCTTCCCAGCAGGGGCCAGGCCCATCCTACAAATTATCGCCCATCCCAGCTCTGTGCCCGTGACGATGAAGCTCCTGGGCCGGCCCCTTGGCACGGCCACTCCGCACAGGTCACAGACACCAGGGCCACTGCCTCCGGCCACAGCTACAGGAAGCATAAGGCCTTTCCCAGCCCTCGTGTCCCCCACCCCTCAAAGTCACCCATGGCAGCTGTGGGGTGACGGCAGGGGCCCCAACCCTGGACGTCATCCATCTTACCGATGGGCAAACTGAGGCCCTAGAGATCATTTGCCTGGACAGCAGGGCCGGCTGAACCCCGGTTCTGGCTCCCTCTCCCATCAGAAGGACAAGCTTTGCAGATATCAGGGTCCCCCTTGCCAGCTAGGGTCCTGGACCAGCTCCTGACACCCTGCTGGCAGAGGAAGGAGAGTTTGGAATGAAGTTGGGGTCCTGGCGGAGGAGAGGACGTGGTTGATGCCATCAGGTTGCCCTGGCAGCTCTGGGGGTGCATGCCTGGGTCCCCCTAGTCTCCCGTCCCCTTTACTGTTTCCCTCCCTTAGTCCCAGGCACAGATGCACGCTCCCCGTGGCCACCGCCCCTTACAGGCTGGAAGGCCCCCCACGTGGGTGGCGGGCTCGCTGGGCCCCTGGAGCCCCACGCTGGCCCGCGGGGGCAGCAGCTCAGCGAGAGCCATCACGTGGGCCTCTGGGCCAGGAGGCCCGGTCATCTGATGCGTCCTGGGAAGCCAGAAGTCAGGGTTTGCATGTCAGTCTCTTCATTGTAAATCCCTGGCTGCATGTAGTTCTGGTTTTTTGTCTACGCCCCTCTCCCGACACACACACACGCAAGTGCACACACACACACACACACACAGACACACACACACACACAGACACACACACACACACA
>PVKZ01007057.1:0-21126 GCA_004027375.1 Macroglossus sobrinus | reverse complement strand
CGGCTGCGTTACCACGTGGCCTGAGACGTCACGTGTGCGCGGCCTTGTCACGCTGTCTTCGTCACCCTGCGGTTGCATTCCACGCTCCTCCCCTTTATAATTTGTAAACTAATGGGAAGTTTTGAGGAGCAAAGGAAACGAATGAGCACTGCGATGCTGTGAAGGGAATCAAGCGATCCCTCTGAGGTGCATTTAGGGTGCGAGCAGGACCCACCCACGTTCGGACAGAGGGCAAGTACATCCGGGCCCCCCGCCCGGGCGACGGGGCGGACGAAACCCCAGGAAGGCGGGACGGCGTCTTCCTTCTGTGACAGGGACCCTCCGGCGGCCGTCGTGTTCGTGAACGTTTCCCTGTCCTGGCTCTGACCCCCTCCCCCGCCCCCGACTTTCCCCCGGAGCAGAGAACAGAGCCGCCGTGCGACCCGCGCGACCCCATCTGGGCGTCCCCCTGGAACTCGCGAACCAGTCACGCAGGTGGACAAACTTGGGTGCCAGCGAAGAAGCTGCCGTGTCCCACGGGTGTTTTTTTCCGGGTCTCACAAAGAAAACGACAATTAACCTTGAAGAAACAGCATCAAGTACCGTTCTGAAACGTTAAAACGAAGGCCCGATAAAGTGTTAAAAATCGTATTAAAACACGGAATTTATTTTTTATGTTGTTTTTTTTTTTTAGTAACACCTACAGCAAATCCATTAAATTATATTAACCTGGAAACACGTGTGACGAAGAAAGCGCGCTTATGAATCACAGACATAGCCACACTCCTGCATATTAAACAGCAAATCGGGAATAAAACGGGAACAGATGGAATCACGTCCACGAACATGATTTCTTACAACGGTTTAGCGCGCGGAGCGATTTTACAGGCAGAGAAGCGCCCGTCCCGGCCCCGCGGCCTCCCAGCCGGCGCCCCGCGCTCAGCTGCTCACGGTTGTGAGCCGAGGGGCTCGCTGTGGGATTGTCCTGAGCCCCCGGGCAGGCACACACCCGGCCCCAGCTCTGGGGGGTGGGGCGCCCGGTGCCCCACACGTTGTGGTTTGTGGCCGAGAAGAGGAGGACAAGTTTAGTGTTCTAAGGTGTCTTTTCGCGCCTAGATGGGTGGGTGGTCGTCAGCTGTCTCCTCCCTCGGTCTTCACGTCTGAGGTTTCTCTTCTGTGGTTCTGAGCGAGGCTGGGAGGGTTGCCGGCTCCCGCTTCCAGGCTGGGGGTAGCCCTGGAGCTTGCAAAGGACTTTAAATGGTAAAATATTCAAATAAATTCCGCAAATGCAGCCGCCCACTGCGTGCCCGGGCTCAGGGCACCGGCATGTCACTTCATAACGGTCCCGAAGCCGGGAATGAACCTAGTGAGGCTGAGCCTGGACGTGCCCAGGACGAGCTGTGGAGTTCGCCACAGGTACGTGGGGGCGGGGAACACGGGACATGGAGGGGCTCGTGCTACCCGCGGCTTCCGGCGTCTGCTGGGGGTCCTGGCGTGTGTCCCCCACAGACGAGGGGACCGTCGTACTCCCTTCTCGTGGAGGGGCGTGGCTGGTCCGGCAAGAAATGTACAAACACACACATGCACACATACACACATGCACATGCATACAAGCACACACAAGCATACACACATGCACACACAATCGTGCACACACATGTACACACTCACACACACCCCACACACGTGCACACTTACAAGCACACATCGCACACATACATGCACATACACGCACA
Source organism: Macroglossus sobrinus (assembly GCA_004027375.1). Taxonomy (NCBI): domain Eukaryota; kingdom Metazoa; phylum Chordata; class Mammalia; order Chiroptera; family Pteropodidae; genus Macroglossus; species Macroglossus sobrinus. The sequence continues at coordinate 19,411 of PVKZ01007057.1, read as the reverse complement.
CACGTGCACACATTCACATGCACACACATGTGTGTACATTTACGTACACTCACACACAAATACTCACACATGTGCACACACACTCACACACCCATGCGCACACATGTGCACACACTCACACACACATTCACACACTTGCACACACTCACACACCCATGCATACACACGTGCACACATTCATATGCACATACGCACATGTGCACATGTGTATGTACACTCACATACACTCATGCACACACACTCACACATGTGCACATACACACTCACACACACCCATGCGTACCCCCTGTCGCAGTGTCGCTTGGCCCTCCGTACACAGGTGCCGGGCCCAGGAGACGCTCCGCTGGCCGGGTGCAGACACCTCCGCTGTGACGGGCGGGCTCCAGGGTTCAGGGGCCCGGAAGAGCGGGGTCCCCCCGGGGCTGCACGCACTGCGCCCTCCGTAAGGGGAGGTGGGGTTCCGTGGAGGCAGGCGCGTCAGCTCGGGTCTTACCGGGGGAATTGAACTGTCACGTGGCAGGCAGGGGCGCTGGGTTCCGGGTCTGTGGGGACAGACTCTGCGCTCGGCGGGAGGCGGGGCGCCGGCTCAGCCGCGGCTCTCACGGGCACGCGGAAGGCGCTGAGTTCACCCTTGAGCAGCATCGTGGCGTGAACTCCGGGAGTCGCTCAGCCTCCCCCCACCCCATTTTCAGGTCTGCATTTGTGAAGCGGCCCAGCCTCCCCTTTGCTGCCTCTGGGGCTGCCGGGGCGGGGGGCGGGGTGCAGGGGGGTGCTCCCCCATCTGCTCCGTCATCCGGGCTCCTGCGCGGCTGCGGGCTGCGTGGGAAATCCACCGCAGGTGACCCCGGCTTTCAGACTCGGACCCCTCCTGATTCCCCGGGGTCCCCTGGGCCTGACAGCGCGTCCTCACCTCTGACCCGGGGAGTCCGTGGGTAAGCCCGGAGCCCTTTGATCCGCGGGATTATGGGATTGCTTCTCTGCAAAGGGGGACTTCGGGATCAGCCACAAGGACGGGAAGCCCCTCTGGCGCGGGGAGCGGGAAGACAAAGGAGAAACAAGTCCAGACATTTGCACTGCAAACCCTGCTGGACGACTGGGACCCACTTCTCAGCCCCGAGACGGAGCCCAGGCCCCGGGCGAGGGGGCGAGCGGGACGCGCGTGCGCCCTGGCCCGGGCGCCCCACGCCGGCTCCGGGTGGTTGGTGGCGCGCGCGCTGCTCTGCGGGTCTGTCCCCTCGCGGTTTCCCACGAGGCGGAGCACCGCGCACCCTCCTCTGATCCTACAGCTACGGCCTCTGCCACTGGGGGCGATGACAGTCCCCCAGCTCGGGCTCCACGACCGCCCCGGGGAAGGGACACTGTCGCGCCGGCCGCTCTGGTCCGTGGTCTCCGCCGCCAGCCCCGCGGAAACCAGGGTCCTTCAGACGGGAACCGACTTTCCCACGTCCCGCGTCTTAACTCCACAGGCGACGGGCTCGACTTCCCTTGGGGGAGGGGACACTTTCATTCCGGGGGCGGGAGCGGGCCCGTGGCGGGTGGCCCCGCCTTTCGTGGGGTGTCTGGAAGCCCTGTGGTCATCGTTCCGTGGGCGTGAGGACTCGGGAGATGGAAACCGGTGTTTTCCGCGCGCAGCCGCTCGAGGGACACGTCAGAAGCTCCCGTTGCTCAGTCAGTCGCCGTCTGCAGGGGGAGGACCGTCCCACCCGAGCCGGTGCCCGCAGGCGACTCGGTTCCCTTTGCTTCTGAGTGTCCCCCGAGAGAAGGCGCGAGTGTCAGCGGGCGGGTTCTGTTTGGTGACATGGCCGCGTGGGCATTACGAGGTGTCGGCCTCACCTTTGCCTCTTGCGGATGGAGAGAGGGCGGGGCTTCTCCACCCCCAGGTGCGCAGCTCCACCTGGAGCCAAGGTCCCCCGGCCGGGCAACCGTGGCAGCTCTGAAGGGGCAGCAAACGTCACAGGCCACCGGCCCGCAGGTGGCCCTCCACGCCGGCAGCCGCGTGCCTGGCCATCCCGGCGTCCCCTGTCACCCTGGGAAAAGCTAAACACTTTCCTCTGTGTTTAGAAATATTATAGCAGAGACTGTTTATAGCCGGCTAAACGCAAAAGCACTTAAGCTCTCAGAGTCCCTGACAGAGGGGGACACGCAGAAGGGGGTGAGGCCTGTGACGCCGGCCCCCGGCCTGGTGCCGGGGCTCCCATGTCCCCCGGAGGCCTTGGGCTCCCCACGAAGGGCACCCCTGTCCCAGTTCTCAGCTCGGGGGCCGACGGCTGGCATCTGGGGGCCACTCTGGGCCTCCTGGCAGACGAGCCTGTCCCCTTAGGAGTCCTTGCTGTGGCTCTGGTGGCCCTGGCGGTTCCCGCAGCCCCCGGGTGAAGCGGTGGCTTGCAGATCGGCCAGCGGCACGGGGCGCTGTCGGGGACGCCCCGACGGGGAGCGCTGGAGCAGACGCGCGGGCTGGGCCCGGCGGGGAGCCGGCCGCGTTCCGGTTCTGAGCTCCGTCCTCGAGTCAACCCGCGTCACACCGCGGCCGCGGTTTCACCCAAAGCCTGACTCCCGTCCCCCTCGTGGACCTGCTGCGCCCACGGTTGGTTTTTCAAGGCATCGCGTCCCAGGGACGGCTCATCGGTCACGTGTTTTGATTTGACGGCCGCAGCCCCGAGTAGGGTTTGGGCAGGAGCGGGCGTGTTGCCTGCAACACCGGGTGTCTGTCGTGGGGAGGGGTGCATGGCCAGGATGTGGCGTGGACGTCCTGTCACAGAGAAACGGTCCCCGGAGCCAGAGGCCCCCCACCCCGGAAGCCCAGACACAGGCTGGAAGCAGCGGCCACACGCGGCCACGCGCAGGGCCAGGACACAGCAGGCCTATCGCCGTGACCCTGTGCCGGGGTCGGCGTCCAGCCAGGGAGCAGCCTGGTGTGCCCGCAGAGGCCGACGGGGGCCAGCCCGGCGGCCCTGGGCCATCGACCTTCAGATGCAGGGCTCCGAGGTCTCGGGCGCTCATTCTGTCCCCGTGTGTCCTCTGCCCCTTGGGGCCTGTGCACAAGAAAAGCAGGGACAGTCCTTCGTCCGCCCGCTGCATCTGCACCCCCGAAGCTCACAGCAGGGCTGGGGCTGTGGCCTGCCCTGGGCGCTTGTCCGCACCCTGCTGAGGAGGACCAGGGCGCCCAGGGCCGTCCGTGTCCCGATGAGACACCGCTCTGGGGACGAGTGACGTCCCGTCACTGCCCAGCCGTCCTCGGGGAAATGGAGCTGCCATCGGGAAGGTGTGTGTGTGGGCTGGGCCACCTCACTGTGGGGGCGGCAGGGACCTCGCCTGCTGCTAGGGCCTGGACCTCAGCTCCCGGCGGGCAGGGTCGGCGGGCGTCAGGGTTGGGGGAGCTCGGGAGACGGCGCCAGTGGGGGAGCCCGGCCGGGCGAGGGGGACGAGACGCGACCATGCCTGCCAGACGGGTTTGGAACCTGTTTCTTGTGGGAAACGCCGTGCGGCCCTAACACGCCACCGGTGTCTACAACGCATTCGTGAGTCCTGGACCAAGCCTGCATTTGGGGCATTTTGTGGGAGACGGACAGCACAGCGTAACCCCCGGGATTCTAAGTGCCACGAGGGCTTTGTCGGGCCCATCACGGAGCCCGCGTCGCCCCCCGGCACGCGCACCCAGGCTGAAGCTTGGGCTGGAAACCCGGGTGAGCTACCTGTGCGTCTGCAGCAGGTCACCCCGCTTCCCAGGGCACCGAGCGGGGCGCCCTCCCCCCTCCCCCTCATCCTCGGGGCGTTTCCTGCCCCGGCCCCGCGGCCCCCAGATAACCCTTGGTGGTCCCTTTCGGTGGCAGTGCCATGTAATTCCGGCAAATTAATGTTGTGGCGGAGACGTGCTCACAGACTCCGTGTCCATTACCGAATAATTTTTCACGGCGGGCACGTCTCGAGTCAAACAAAGCCGGAGCGCGGCCGGCTGAGTGCATCTCCGTTTATTTTTCTGGTGAAAGAAGTAAACGGCGTCTTTGACTAATCACTCTGGTGGAATGCGGGGTGGGAGCGCCGTCCGGTGACTCCGTGCCAGAAGGGACGGTGCCACCGTCTCCGCAGACACACGGGGCGGGCCTGGCCTGTGTCACTGGTGAACGTCTGAGTCCTCAGAGACGGGGCAGCTGTGGGATTTTTTTTTTTTTTTTTTTTTTGGTCCAGAAGACATACCAAAGACTGCAAAGGTTTGTTATTAAAATACTTCATGCTTCAAAGAAAATGGTGGATATTTAGGCTAAACCATTCGATAGCATCTAATATTTTAAATTGAGCGGGGGGGAAATGCATTCAGCGAGGATGGCGCATTAGCCCACAGGGCTTTGGAGTGAGAACGCTGAGCCCCAAACGGATGCTTTTAGGATGCAGAAGAAGGCGATGAAATGAGCTGCTTTTGACTGAGGCTCTCTCTCCATCCGTTCATCCTTCTTGCCAGAAAAATACTCGGGCGGCACACACCCCCTTTTTTGGGAAAGCTCCACTTACCATCATTTCTACTGTGTTCCCTTTGGTTTCTAGAAGATTCCCTGAAAATGGGACGCGATAGAAGGAGTCTTAGAGACGTGTCCCGGGCTTAGAATCCGTCACGCGGGGGTTTAAATCGCAATTCTGAGCCTCGCGGTGGCTTTCCTGGGCGATTCTGAGCATCGGGCCCTGTTTCCACCCGTCCACAGTGACGTTTACTTCCCAGGGTCCTTTGGGGGATGAGATGACAGTGCAATCACACGTGGAGCATCTCGAGAGAGGGCCCGTGTGTCGTCGTCGCTCTGCGTGTGTGCGAGTGTGTGCGTGTGCGAGTGTGCGCATGTGCGTGCGTGTGTGCGTGTGTGTGCGTGTGTGTGTGTGCGTGAGCATGTGTGCATGTGCGCATGTGTGCGTGTGTGTGAGCATGTGTGCGTGTGCGCGCGCATGTGTGTGTGCGTGTGTGCGTGTGCGCGTGTGTCCACGAAACTTTTTCTCACAGATGCACCCACATCTACACCTGCACCTGCACCCACATCTACACCTGCATCTGCACCCGAGTCTACATATTTGGTAGCTTTGCAAACTCCGTGTTTGTAAAAGTCACGGCCAAGGAAAGGAATACGAATGTCTCTCTCACCACTGGCCCTTTAAGAGTATTTGCCCCCTTCTCTGAGACTAGAAAATCACAGCCCAGGCCCCCTCCCCCCACGCTGGGGACTGTGGCATCGAAGGCCACAGTGCGTCCGGGAAGGACCTCAGCGTCACTGGCATCTCGTCAGTGGGGGTCCCACCAGTGCTGTGTCCTCCCCCCGGCGCTGTGTGTCCACCGAGGCCAGTGTCCGCCCCCGCGGCCTGCCTCTCTGTCGCCGGCTACAGGTCTCTGCCGGGCGCGGGTGGCTGGGGCTCGGGGGCTGCAGGCCACACCTGTAGGGACCCGCGGGCTCGGCCGCCAGGCGTGCGGGACTCGGCAGACACGGAGAGTCTTCGTGTTTCCAGGTGCTTTGTTGGTGAAATGACTCGCACCTATCTCTCTGAACAGGGCCCAGGAGGCTTCTCTCCATCTCCCCTCCCTTCCCGTCCCCTCCCCGGGAACCAGGGTCGGTCCCCAGGCCCTCCAGGACCAGACGCCGGGAGCCGTGTGCCACCCTTGGTGTTTTCTAGGACAAGAAGGTGACGGGCGGCCGTGTTCCTCCGTCCGGCCATCGAACCGGGGGCCCCTTCTGCCTTCGCCGGGCGCGGAAGCCTCTTAAGTGGAATGACCGTCATTTTCCTGCTCTCGGTGAGGCCAGAAAACACTAAAACCTCACTTCAACTTTCCATCCGGGTTCCCAGGTACAGTAACAGCAGAGGTCAGCCCTTCCCCAAGACTGCTGGGGGAGAGATTGCTTCCTCAGAAGGGGGCCTCTCTCTCCACGGCTGGGCCGACGTCCTTCCAGCAATTTCCCTCGTCATGTCCCCCATCCTACTTTGACCTTCATGGAATAAAAGAGGTAGAACTGACTCCTTTTTTTCCCCCCCTCCCGCACACGGCGTCGCCCTGTGTGTGATGTGGTTAATATTGATTATAAATCGCAGTGCGCTCAGCCGGCCTGGCTCGCCCCCTTGGTCCCTTCCCCCGCTCCGGAGCCCGCTTCCTGCGTTACCCGGGCCGCGAGATGCGCGCACGGATAGTCCTTTCATAACGAAGCCACCACGTCTAACTGCATGGATGCGTAGCCCGCACCACGGCGACGGCTCCGTGTCGGGGACCGCGCTCCGAAGCGGCATCTGATGAGCGCTCCTGCCCCCGACAGCGGTTCCGGGATCTAATTTAAACCAGCAGCGGGCTCCGGGCACCCCTGGGTTACTGACTCGGAGGTAAAATGCTCATTTCTGGCCTGTATTCCCTCGCACATCCGGTCTTATGAAATACGCAATTTTGACCCGAGATGTAACATCCCTTAATGAGCCGGGGGAGATGGGCGGACTGCGGGAACAAACGAGAATATTGACCATTAGGCACCTTGTTTCCTTGTGCGAGCTTTTCCCGGCCATGCTAAATCCTGCTTTGGTCACCTGGGTTTTTTCATGTCACTTTAAACACCGTGGTCACCACCGGCTCTTTCGAGGCTGATTGGGTGGTGGGGGACATTATTCCCGAGGCTACAGAGAGAGAGAGAGAGAGCGTCTTCTCCATGTAGCTGACTTGAGCATAAACATCAAATGGAATCGTCAGCAATGAACTTTTATCTGGGCAAGGCGCCTCATTCCCAGCTGGGGTTAATAATGCTGGATTTTCCTCGTTCTCACCTAAATAGCATGAAATATGTGGGACTGAAATTAACACATCTCCGAGATGATTGGGTCGCAGATAGATTTTTTATTAAATCTGCTTGTGCGGTGACTCGTTCTTTCTTCATCAGATGGTGAATGTGGCACTGGGCTTCTTATGATTTCATTATGGTCGTAGAGGGGAGGGAGTTTTTTTTTTCAGTAATAAAAAATACCAAAAAAATAATAAAAGTAAAGAAAGATAGTGTGAAATAAGAGTTAAAAAGGCACTGCCTGCAACCGCATCCGTGGTGAGAATAAAGACCATTTCTCATCCATCACTGGGCACTAATCTCTCTGCCCCGCGCCCCTCGCGCGGAGGGGTTCCGGCCCGATGCTCCTGCGACGCGGAGCCAGCCCCACGGAGCCAGCCCCGCGGAGCTCGCCTCCTGAACTGAGGGGTGCCTGCAACGCCTGCCCGAGACAGCGGCGCCCTGCGGGATGAGGGGGGTCCCCAGGAAGAGGAACGCAGGGGTGCGCAGGAGAGATGTCTGCGGGGAAGGTGCGGGCCGGGCTGGGGTGGGCCGGCGGGCAAATGCTACCGGGGACGTCGGGCAGGCGGGACGGTCACCGCGGCCTCCGGGGTGGGGGGGGATGAGGGTCAGCGCAGAGGGGGCGTGGCGCGTGGACTGGGGGACAGCGAGGGGCGGGAGGGAGGGACGAGAGGGCGCGCGGCCGCGTTTGTAGCCAGCGCCCCGTGAGGAGGAGGGGTGACCGCGTGACCTGGCGGCCGGGCGGGTGTCGCCTGTGACATCGAGCGGGGTGCCGGGTCCCGAAGGCGGGGTTCGGGGTCGTGGACACGGCGCAGCCCACGGGGGACCCAGTGCAGCGCCGCGGGGCCGCGCCGGGCCCGTCCCCTCCCGCCGGCCGTGGGGCTCCGCGCGCCACCCCCGAGTGGCCGGCGTCCGGGGCCCGCGCGGACGGGCGCCCCGGCCCGGCCGCTGACCGCAGCGTCCTCTGGGAGAAGCGGCCTCCGTTGCTAGGAGCCCCTCCGGACCCGCTGGGTTCTGGGCCCGCCGCCCGCTGGGATGCGGTTTTGACGCTTGGGGTGAAACGGTGCACATCGCGGTATTTCGGGGCGCGGCGGCTCCTTTGGGGCGTCTGGACAGGTCCCACGTGCTGCTGTCGCAGCGGAGTTCGCTGGGGTTCGGGGTGCTTCCCCCGCTGGGGCTGGGTGGATGCTCCGGCCCCCCCAACCCTCTGCCCCCCTCCCCCCGCTGGCGCTAGAACGGGCTCGGCCAACTGTGGCCACCTGCCGAGTTTGGAGAAGGTTCGGCAGCCCCGACAGGGAGCGGCTCCCCTGAACCCCAGGCTCGGCCACCTCCTTCCTCTGAACGAACAGGTGTGGGCGAGGGGCCGTGGGTAAGAGCCGGTGACGGGTTCCTGGGCGCAGAGCCCTTGTCCGCACCGATGCTCGTCCCACGGGCCTTTGCTGCTGGCCAGACGCGTCCCCACGCGGCCGGGTGTCCCCACGGGCGGGCCTCTGCTGGGTCCGGACCGGAAACAACCCGCCTGCTGCTTGTCACTTACCTTTTGCAAGGAAAGGAATGAAAGCCGAGACCTCTGCTGAGCTGTGCAGAGAGACGGCCCCGGATCGGGGTGACCTTGAGGGCAGAGCCCTGCACCCTCTGAGGAGACGGGAGAAATCACTTAGCCGGAAAAAGCCGGAAGGACAGACAGGATGCTGACACACGTGTGTAAGCGAATGCTCACCACCCACACGCGGGTTCCCTGTGGAGGGTCCACGAACAGGAGGTTGAGGCATCTTTAATGTTGCGGTTTCGGGGTGAAGATCGGCGACAGAAGAACAGAACCATCTGGTTAGAGGCCAAGTTAAGTTCCGTGGGGCCGGCCTGTTTCAGACGGGGAGGCAGAGCTGTTGTCAGCGCCGAGTGTATCTGCTGCTCACCAGAGCGACCGACTCGTCACAATCCACCCAGGGGCAGGGTGTTCGTATCGCGGACGACTTCATGGCTCCACGAAGATCTCAAACGTTACGTTTCAAGAAACATGTTAACTCTGTGACGAGGAAAACACTGATGGATAAAACAGATGAGACCATCCATGGTTTCACATCCTTCCTGTTCATTGCAGCCGCCGATGACATGTCCCCACCCGTGAAACACCGGTCCTCGTTATTGTCTGCAAGGGCTGGTTCAAATGCAAATGTCCGTGTCCTGTCACCTTCGCAAATGGACAGCTCTCAACCGGGCAGGTGTGTGGGGGCTGTCCCGTCACGTGCCCCTTCCTGCACAGACGTGGGGACTACGTCCCATGAATGTTTCTTAAGGTCCTGCAGAATTTTTCAATGAACGGTCAGAGCATCGTCAAGCTAGACATCAGTGGCTCTGGTAGAGACACGTGTCCCTGTCCAGCGGCCCTGGGGAGCCCCGTCCTTCCCTCCCGTTCCGCTGGGGGCGTCGGTCGCACGCACACTATTACGTTGGAATGAAGAGTGAAGTGTTTCCTACTGTGTGAAGTGGAAAATGGATGTGAGTGGTGTTTTAAGTTACATAGTGTTTGAGAAGCAAGTAAATCGGGGATGATTTCATTTGGTTTCTGAATAGCCGTAAGCGAGCTGGGTGAGTACGCACGATTCAGAGGCGATTAAAGGAGATTTCTGTGAAAGGAAAAGGTGGTATTTGTAATTATGTATTTTAATTTCTATGGTTACAAAATCATCTGCTTACCCTGCATTTAGTAAGGGAGTATTCTTTGTTTTTTTTTTTTTTAAGTGAATACTTAAAATATAAAGTATGGCTGGAAAAGAATATCTACATTCAAATCTGGGAGACCAGGTATCATCATAAGAAAATATCCCAGTAGAAAAAAAATATATAGAAAATTAAATAAAGTATATTATTTACCTATATACAGCCATATACGCCTTCGTATTATATGCAATCAAGAATAATTTCTCATAAAGCAGTTGAGTTATTCACGTTTCATCATCTCTCTTAATGTGGCATCCGAGGCGGGTTTCTCGTTCCGTTTTCTCGGTGATGAAGTTTGTATCGACTGTTTTAAGATAAAAGGGTGTGATTGGGACAGACACTCCGTGCGTGAAGAAATACAAACTATTGAAATAAAGGAGAAACCCAGGCACGGACAGCACCGTCTCGGGCTCCGGGGACCGCCCCCATCAGCAGCTGGCCCGAGCCACCCCCAGAACCTCAGTGCGCAAGAGGTCGCCTCAGATGGACGAAACGGGTGTGCAAATGCTCCCAGGAGCTGTCACGTGGCGGTCCGTTCTTGCTGCTTCTCACACCCTCCTGATGCTCCTCTTTGTGTGAATTCTCTCCCGGGACCCCAGGGGCTGCACGCCCCTCGGCAGCGGCCTCGTTCTCGTTGACGTCCGTACCCACGGTCCCGACCTTCTACCTTCTCTCCCTGCATCCCCCCGCCTCCGGGAGCCCCGTTTCCCCGCGGCCCAGTCCGGGAAGGCCCGAGAAAGGCATTGCCCACCGCAGCCTCCTCGCTGCTTGGACACCCTGGAGGTAGTAGCTGCGCTCCAAAAAGATCTGCAATCCGCTCCGTCCTTTGTGCCGCTGAGAATCAGATCCCCAGTGGCTGGCTCGCTGTCCCCCCGGTCCCCACCCACACGGGTCCCCCCAGAGAAGGGTTTTCAGAGCAGCCGATGGCGTTTACCCTGGTCACAGCACACGCGATGAAGCACGCGACCTCCATCACACGGGTGTCCCTGGCACTCGCGGTGGGAGACGCCCACAGGGCAGGACCCCGTCCCCGAGTCACCGCCCTATCCCGTCCCTGTGGCTGCTCCCAGCTCGGGGGTCGCTGGTTCCGTCAAGGACCCACACGACGCCGGCAAGTAACGGGTGTCCACTGTTTGTCCGCTTTCTTCGTTTTTATCTGCTGAAAGCTGTCTGCCCAGAAAAGAATTCGTTTCAGGAAGATAAGATAAGAAAAAAAAAACACACACATTTCCTACAGAAAAACCCACCTCATGCTTTCCAGTGTCACTTTGCAGCTGGCAGCTTGTGGGTCGTCACCAGCGTTGTGAGTGTAGTGACTCAGACCCCTGAGTCCTGTGCCGGGCAGGGGACGGGGACCAACACTCGACCCACTCGCCGTCGCTTTTCTAATGGGAAATTCCACCTACGAGTAGAAATCTCCATTTTTTCCTTTTTTTTTTTTTTTTTTTTACAAATCATTTAAAGTTAACTACATGACAGATAATTAAGCCATCTCCCTAAGGATGCAAATAATTACGCGAGAACAGAAGCCAGATACCTGCCACGAGGGTTAGTGACTCGAGCACATTTTACAAGTGGCGTGTACCCCACACGGAACGCGGGCTTTCCAAATGTCACGCGCTCACAGCTGAACCAGGATCCATCCCTTCCACGTCCCCGCACCTCGGCCCTGGCATCCGGCCCGTGGTGGGGTCACGGTTGGCTCAGCCGCCGGACGCTGCAGACCAGCTGCCCGCCCATCACCCCGCCTTGCCCGTCAGATCCCAGCGCCAGCTCATTCCCCTGCTTCGACCCTGTCCTGGGAGCAGAAAGTAGCTTCCCATCTCATAAATATTACACGTAGGCGACATTGCGCCAGGACGTGTGCACCCTCCAATTCTCACTTCGCTTTTAATAACGGGAAGAACTCTGCGTGGCTGACCAGCCTCTGAGGGCTCTGACCGCTCCCTCGGCTCCCCGTGCCCCAACTTTTCCGTCTCCGTTCCCACTGTTCCTTGGGTTTTAGCAGGGTGTCTCGGTCAGTTTCTTAGACACGTCAAACTCCCCTTAGATTCAAGGTGTCCACCATGCTCTTCCTTCTGTCCGGGAGAGTCTGCCTCCCATGCCTCCAGTCTGAGTGCCAATGTCTCGGGCTCCGCCCACCCCGGGGCCAGCTCCACCCACCACGATGCAAGCTCCACCCACCTCGAGGACAGCTCCACCCACCATAAGGCCAGCTCCACCCACTGCCGGGCCGGCTCCACCCACCTCGAGGCCGGCTCCACCCACCCAGGCGCCAGCTCCACCCACCATGAGGCCAGCTCCGCCCACCGCGGGGCCAGCTCCACCCACCGCGGGGCCTGAGAGTGCATGCACCTACTCCTCTGAGGGCCTAAGAGGCTCTCGAAATATTCAGAGATAAATGGCCATTAGAGCATCTAAAGGAAATCACACTGAACCCCTGGAAAGCGAGAGGAAACGCACCTTTCCTCAGTTGCTCCAGGCGCTCTAAGTCCTTTCTTGATTGTCCCTTATTTTACGTTTGTGCAAACTGAAACGATTGCCTTGCAGAAGCTGACCACGAATACCCAAGGGAGTAATTCCTCAGAAGACGCAATCTCTCCTTAGCAAACACGTCTCCGCAGGGGCTGACTTGGGCACCGAATGCGAGCGTGCGGGGCCTTCGGTCCGCTCGCTGACACCGGAAGGCACGTGTTTAGGGCAGAAAGTCTGTCCCAGCCCTTGAGAGCAGTGACGACCCGGGCCGCCCGCACCTTCTCCAGGACCCGCCACTGGCTCCTCACCACGCCAGCCACGGTGCAGACCCTCATCGCCTCCTCCGTCTTGCCATGTTTCCGTCTCTGACTTAGGTGCATTTTTTTTTTCCCCTTGGAAGAGAGGAAAGGGCACCCTCCCCTCTCACACTGAACTGTGAATTTGTCGTGGTGGATTAGATTAATCAGAATGGCCTTAGAAGAGAAATCTCCGTGCGTGCTTCTCCAACTCAAATAGCGGCTGTCAATTTTCTTCCCGGGGACTCCACTTTCTGGAGTCTGTTCCCACATGCTGTTTCCATATATCTCATGCAGCCCAAGAGGTATTTATCCCAACCCTTGGCGGCTTGAATTTAAACTACTGTTTAAATTATACCTAAGCAGCAAAGGCGAGGATTAGAAAAACACCATGAGAACTGAACGCGGGCGAGACGTATTTGTTTTCAAGAGAGCAACACAGTTACCGTCCTATCGCCTCCTCTAGACCACCTAAAATCACACGTTTGGGGCATTTCACAAAAGCTTATCTGAATCATGGCATCATCACAACCATAAAACACTGCTATCGAAGGCGTTCACCAAAATTTTATCCAAATAAACGGATATGTGGTAACATTTGAGTGATTCCTTTGATCCTCACCCATCGTCTTTATCGAGAGAAGGAAAAAATAAGAACGAACCGGCAGGACAATATAAGCAAAGTAACTCTGAGGATGTTTCTTATTAACCAAAAAAGACATTTCTCTCATGCTCTGTCGAAACTTACAGAACTGTGTATCTTACCACTTGAAAGTGTGTGTTTAAGATAAAAATAATCTTTTTGCCTACTTCAACAGTTATAGATGTTTATTAGAAAAATAATAGAGGTGCACATAAAAGTGAAATCACCTACAACCTTATCTGTATTTCTCCCGTCAGAAATGAGATTATAATCTGTTTCATAGTTTTTTCACTGAACAGAAGGACATTTACCTAAGCTTAAGTTCTTTTCAATGCCCTTAAGATCTGTCCTTACTTTAATAAGTAATTAGCTTATCTCGTTTTCTTTTTGAAATATAAACAACGGCAAGATGAACATCTTTGTAGTTTTAGCTTTGACTGCCTGCTTAGCTATAAAAAAACCTTCTGAAAATGGAAATGTTTGGACAATGGTATTTGCATTTTTTTTTAATGAAATCTGGCAAGCACAGCTAGATCGTCCTCCAGCAAGAGAGCCCTAGTTTATATAAAAACGGAGGGTTCTCCATTTTTCTCAGCCTCCTCCCCGATGGAGAATGTAACCTTTACAAGCTCGGAGAGTGTGATGGGAGAAACATTAAAAAGAGATGTCATTTTAGTGAAAATGTCAGTATTTTTCTTTCCTGAGAACGTTGGCTTTTGGATGTCATGTATTTGTTGTCTGTTTCCGTCATTTATCATATTTTTTTTTTTGTATCGTGGGTGTGGACCAGTAGTAAGAGCAGTTTCAACGTCGCAGTGGTGAATACGCTGCTTCTCTTCCGAACATCTCTGCCGTGTGCCCAGCACCTAAGGGAGGGCGTGGATCTAGCTACAGGCGTGACACAGACATTGGTGTGAGACATGCTTGGTGGCAAGACACAGCTGTAAGAACAGAAATACAACCTTAGAAGGACAGCTGTCGGCGGTCACAGGAGGGGGGCTAGGGCGGGGACGCGCCGTGTGGGAGAAGCAGGGCACAAAGGTCAAGTTCACGTGAAGTGCACGTGAAGGTCACATGCAGCCCAGCTTTCTGCTGACACGGAGCTTCCCTGCCTGGTCCTCAGACTCTGCGTGTCCGGGAGTGGCTTCTGCAGAGGGCGGGGAGGGGCAGACGTGGAGAATGACACAGACTGGGACAAGCCACCTCGGTCCCCGCTGAAAGTCCCCGCGGGCTCGCTCAGCGCTCCCGGGACGGTTTCCTGGGGACGGTTTCCTGGGGACGGTTTCCTGGGCTACTGCCCCGTCCTCGGGAAGCCCACGGGGCAGACGCCGTGGCGCTGTGGGCGGCGGGTGGCTCCCACACTGCACGCTGTGCTGGGCCGGGGGCACTTCCCCGAGCGAAAAGCGGGGCGACCGCCAAGGATCTGCGTCCCCTGCGGCTTCTGACAATGGGACCGGCGTGGTGTGCGCCCAGGAGGGGCGGGCCGCCCCTGCCCCGCACGGGGGATGGGGACAGGGACAGGGATGTGGCGGCATCCCCCGTGGTTGGAGGCCGCGTCCCTGGGCGCCTGAGCACCAAGCGCCCCTTGGGAGTCCGGTGGGAGCCACTGAGAGTCTGGCCTCGGACCCCGCTCGGGCCTGGAGCCACGTGGGTCCCTCAGTCACCGCGTTCGAGGACCGGGGACATCCAGATGGAGTGGGAGCCCCACCCAGAACCTCTGCCGTGCGGCTCTGGGCTAGAGCGCAGGGGAGAGGGCGTCTCCTAAGAGGGGTGTCGGGAGGGGCGCCCCTTCTCCTGTCGCCCCTGGAGCAAAGCTTTAACCTGTGACGTGGACACGGTGGCTTCTGACGGTGCCCCGAGGTACAGCGAGCCCTGTGCTCGTGGGAACTCTGAGGGGTGGTCCCAAGCTCGGGACTCTCCAGCGGGACTCGGAACACGGGGGTGATCGCTTAACCTTTGCGAAGTTCACAGTCCAGCCCCGCGTTCCAGCAAGGGTGGCAACGGACCAGTTCGTCGCATGCCGTCCAGGGGAAGCTGGTCCTCACTGTGGCCTCCCCCGGCCCGGGTCCGGTGCCTCCGACCAGGAGGACAGAGGACGCGGCGAGGACAGCTGGGCTTCCGGCGGAGGGGCCAGTGACCCCAGACGGGGCACACGGGGCTCCAGGGGGCTGAGCCACCGTGAGTGGACGGCCCGCCCCGGGGAGCGGCGAGCAGGGGCCGCTCCCAGCCCAGCGGCCGGGGCTGCGGTGAATTCAGGTCCCCGCAGCCCAGGGCCAGGTGACAGAGGCCTGTGGCCGGAGCTGTCCCCTTACCACGAAGGTGCAGACGGGTCACCATCACCGCGACTTCCCGCCTTAGCCGACTCCGCCCACACTGAGCGCTGTCGCCCTCTCCGTCCACGGCTGTTTCTCAAACAGCCTCCTGAGCATGTTCGTGCTCGTACAGGCCTTTTCAAAAAAAATTTAATTTTTTTTTTCATTTTACAATGCAGTTTTGAGCAGACGCTTAAAACTGCCCCGTGTTCTCTCCTGCCCGAGTCCTCCAGCTCCGACAGGGCTGGTTTTCGGATGAGGTGACGAAGCTCCGTCCCAGGGGACCATCTCACACGCTGAGTGTCACTTCCCCCCTGCGGCCGTAGGGTCGTTCCTGGCGTCTCAGGAGAGAGGCCGGTGCTGCGCGTTCAGCCCGGCCGTGGGGGGGGCGTGCTCACCTAAAGGTGTCTGAGGTCCCTGAGACGGCAAGGAAGGGTCCCCCTGCGTGTCCCTTAAAACTCACAGCCCTTTCGGTAAAATAATAACAATAATAATAATAATAATAATAGTAGTAGTAGTAGTAGTAGTAATGTCTTTCACTGGTCTTTTAATGAAAAGTGAAGCTCTCTCCCATTTGATCAAAATGGGGGGAAGACACGAACCCGCTCCCATGTGTCCCCCGTTTCAGAGGCCTGCGGGGTGAGTGGGAGCGAGCAGGCTCGGGGAGCCCGCGGGCGCACGGCCTCACGGCACGGACTCACCGCACGGACTCACCGCACGGCAACGTCCGCCGCCACCGGGGTTTAACACGACGGTGGAGAGACGCGGGTGATGCCGCGGGTGACGGTCGCAGGACCCCCGGTGGCCACGCCCACCACTGGGGGGAGCACAGACCCGCGAACAGGGGGCATCCGGTGTCCGGAATCTCGGCTATGCTGGGGACCGGCTCGCGGGGGACCGGCCAGGAGCGCGACGGATGCAGCCGTGAAGGTGAAGGACACCGGCGGTAACGCCGGCCCTTCCCCCGAGCTCCGGGCTGTGCGGGGCTGAACCGCGCTCGGACCCAGAACCCTGTCAGCGCTCGCTGTCTGACGCGGGGCCCTCTCCCCACCCCCTCACAACGTGCCGGGGACACAGGGGAGCTGCTGGCCGGACAGGGTTCAGAGGGATGACACCGGGTCCGTCACGGGGACAGCTCTGTGGGGACAGCTCTGTGGGGACAGCTCTGTGGGGACAGCTCTGTAGGGACAGCTCTGCAGGCCGCATGGCGTCCATGGCGCCCTCTGCCCCGCCGCTGTGGGACAGTTGAGTCCCCTGGCGATGCTCAGATGGCTCAGAAGCGCTTTGTCAGCGCCCGTACTAGTGGGTGTCACCGCCTTTTCCTCACGAAAGTTTGCGAGGGACAGGAAGTGTCGTTTACAGAAGTGTCGCTCGAAGCATTGTCCGTGGAGCACCTGCCTCAAATTACTTGGGGATCCTGGGAAATAGTCAAGATTTAGGGCTTTGTGTGTTAAATCGAATTCCCAGGTAAAGGACTGACATTTTAACAGACGTCACGGCACCTCTTGTCACACTGAAGTGTTATGGTCACTTCCTCAGTGTCTAAGAAACTGCACGGAGACTATGTATGGCTTCACATACGGCTTTCTGTGGAGTTCGCCACCCTCTTTCATGGACCATTTCATCCCGTGGTTAAAATAATTAAATTAGCCTCATGGTGCTTGTGCTACTGGACATCAGATAGTGCGTCAATATTCACGGCGACTCAGCGACCCGAGAGGCGAGTCAGACCCGCTGGGGGCAAATCATTTCCTAAAACACCGAAGTGTCGAGCGCCGTTAGGGGCCGGGCCCCGGCGGGCAGGCCTGGCGTGCTGTCAGCACCGCCGCTGTGACGGGGACGGGGACGGGACACAGTCGAGGGAGGGGGTGGCCACAGTCCCGCCTCTCGGTTCCCACACCTGCACACGCAGTCCGCCTCCTGCAACAGGGCCCTGGGCCCACCCCCCGGGGGGCTGGGCCCGGTTCTCCCTCCTCCTGGGGGGTCGCATGGTCCTACTCAGCTGACCTTGAAGGCTCACGCTGGCTGGCCTGGGCGGAGGATGACCCCTGGATTCCGTCTGTTTCCTAAGGCGCTACATGCAGGCTACTTACTGGTTACAGTGAGCTCAGAAATCCTTCACTTTTGCGGTCCTTCTCAGACCTGTGTCCATTAGCTCCAGATGAGCCGTTGTCGTGGGCACTGGCCATCGCGGTCAACGGGGCCGCTTCTGCCCCTCGCGCCGCAGGAGCGCAGCACCGTGGGAAAGGGCCCGCGCAGCCTTAGCCCGGCTCGGCCCCCGCCGCAGCCGGCCCGCCGCCCCCGGGAGCGCTCCGCGCGGCGATCAGCACGCAGGCGCCCCGCATCGTCTCGCGGTCACGTGGTCGCTCCCTTTTGCTCAGTGAGCCTCATAGAATCCGATGACACGTTCAACGGAACAGTGAGTTTACTGGGGACTTTCCCAAGCCGGCGTCAGGGTCCCGCGCGTTTCTCTGGGGGGGCCCGGTTCGAACTGGTCAGCAAAACTGTCTCCTCGTCCTCTGCTCCGCCCACAGAGCCACCTCTCCCGTGTTCTCAGCTTTCCAGAAGTTCACGGCGCCTCGCCGGATACGCGCGTGGAGTTTTGAATTCCCAGCGGTTCCCGCTCTCCCGCCCTCAGCCCTGCCCTTCGCAGGCCTCAGTTGGTGCCCAACCTGGACGCGGAGCCCCAGACCCAATGGGACCAAAACAGAGAAGACCCGGCCCGCGCCGGGACCGCGGGGTCCCGGGGTCACCCGCCGAGCAGCCAGGACGGGAAAAGGGGGCGCCTTCGCAGTGGGGGGAAAAGTCACCTCTGACCTCTCCTCTCTAAGTCCTGTGACCTTTTCACCATTTAAAAAGCTCTCGAGAGTGGATTTCGGCCCCAGGGCCTAACACGGGGACGGCATTGATCGTCGATCACGCGTTATCGGTTTCCCCGTGGGCGTCCGCACGTCTCGGGAGCAGTTATTCGGTTTCCAGCGCACGCTCTCCTCCTCCGACTCACGTTGGGGGCCCTTCAGGCGTTCGTCCGGGGCCTGGGCTTGTTTTCTCGGCGAGGGGCGCCCCACGCCGCCCCCAGGTGCTGGGAACGGGGCCCCCGCCGTGCGCCTGCGCGCTCGGGGCCCCGGGGTCCTGCGGAGCGGGCGGCAGGTGAAAGCCGGGGGGCGGGTGCGCGCACCTTTGTCCAGTGCGGGGGGGCCCCCCACGCCGGGCGGCGTCTGGGTTTCGGATCTCAGTCTGAAGTGCGTCCAAAGCCTTTTTCTAGTGACATCAGATAAGACTTCCCCTGTGCAGCTCCGAACCCCATCACCCTTCCCAGGGGCCGAAGGTGATGTCGTCACGTTCCTTCATGGGGGTCCATGCTTGTTAAGCGTTAAAGCCAGATGCTGCCACTAGAAAGAGTCGTCTACAGCAGCGGGCACGTCCCCTGGCAACGAAACGTCGCTTCGTGGCATCAGTCCTTGTGCAGGGCGCATCTGAGATCTCGGGGAGCCAAACCGCTGAGCTGGAAACGCGTCACGTGGAACAGCCGGGAGGAGGGGGGGGCGCGGTGCGGGACGTGGAGCGAGCGACCAAAGCTGGATGCAAGTCACCCTGAGCAGGGCTCAAGCGCGGGAGGAAAGCGTCGTATCGACACGGGCAGGACATGAGGTGCTGTTCCAAAAACACCACCGTGCGACCACTCTCCAGGGCATGGAAACCTATTCCGTCATTTCTACTAGGCAGTGGCAGGCCCTGGCCGAAGCTTCCCGCCACGTGAAGGTACGTGAAGCGCCCTCTGACGCAGGTCCTCACGTACCTTTACGGCGGAAGGCGTCTGCCATCCACCTGCTCGGGGACCGTGAGCATGGCCGGCTTCTTTCTAAGGGCGTGTTCACGGTCGCAGATGGCACCCAACAGGAGAATCCTGGCACCTTACGCTGCGCTTAGGAGGAGCTGACCGAGGTGACAAAGCCACGGGCTGCCCGGATGACCCTATATATACATCCTTCCCGGAATCCACGGGGCTTCGGTGCGCATGAGGCTTCTGGGAGGGTTTCACCGCCCCATAAATACAGGGGCAAAGCCCTTTGAATTCAGGGGGGATGAGTTATTAAATGGAAGTGGACGGCTCAGTTTGTCTTTGACCTGTACAGAGTCCGGGCTCTGGCCCCCTCGGAGGCCGTGGGGAAGTTC
>PVKZ01007056.1:0-26946 GCA_004027375.1 Macroglossus sobrinus | reverse complement strand
TGCTCATTTATTTACATAGTGTCTATGTCTGCTTTCATGCTACAACAGCAGTGGACCATGGGCCTAAAATATTTACTATCTGGCCCTTAAAGAAAAATTTTTACGGCTCTGTTGTAAGACAAGTTCATATAGTAACTGTCAAGGAGGATTATCCCTCATCCAAGGGAAAGCGAATTTTTGCTTTCTTAGTCTTAACAGGTAGAGCACTGAGAATTTTAGCAAGTTTTTGTGTGAGTTCACATACTGACATAGAGGTATAATTTTTTTCTTTTCTTTTCTTTCTTTCTTTTTTTTTTTTTTAGCCAGGAATTCTCCTGAATATAGCCTTTCCTGTGGGGGTAAAAAATAGTTCAACGACTAATCACGAGTCCTTACCTACTTGTTTCAAACAGCACATTCCCTTCCAAAAATAAGAATACTTTTTTCTATAATCATGATTTGTTTCTATTTTTTTTTTTTAAGGCCAGATGAAAAAGACGAGCACCTGTGTGGTGTGCAATGCTGCAGACCCCATCACCTCTGCAATCCACACGACCTTAGCATAGCCTAGGCACACGCATCATCTCATAAATAGCGCTGCTCAGGAAGGGATCCCAGAATCGGCACCCCCGCGTGCCCGGAAACCATCGGAGATGCGAATTACCCAGCCGCACCGGGACCCAGAGCATCGGCAAGTCTGGGGGTGAGACCCAGAAATCTGTGTTTCCACCAGGTGCCTCCGATGCACGCAAAGTTTGGGGATCATCGATCTAAGAATCAGTGGGTCTAATGACCTAATTATTACTTGTTGTAAATGACTCATCACTGCACCGCCATGCGAACCAACCATTTTGGTTTGGCAATTGATGACTTTCATGCAAAGGGATAATAATGAAGAAAATAAGAGAAACACTGCCAGCTCTTTTCAGATTTAACCCAGGCCAGGTTTGGACTGGCTAGGAAGAAGCAGGGCTCGGGGACAGTCCCCCGGGCAGCCACACCAGTGCTTTTCTGCCTGGTACGGTGGCTCAGTGTGCTGAGGGGCTGGAGTCCTTGTCACGCAATCTGCAGGCGCTGCTTCTCCTTCGTGCCTCTGCCTCGCATTTCTTTTCCTCTAAGTCCATGGTGGGGAGCGAGGAAGGGGGCAGGAGTCTCCCCAGAGGTCCCGCCAGCGGACCTAGAGCTGCACTCTCCTCTCTGGCAGCTCGGTGGTGGTGCAAAGCTGCCTCTTCCTCTAGCGGGGGGAGGGTGTAGGTACGCCATATCGCCAAATGGGTATGTGTGATCAGCTGGGACGCCTCCCTCCGCCTTGGGGCATCAACCTTTCTGCTGAGGACGCCTCAGCATCCATCCAGATAGCCCTTTTGGTCAGGATATAAGAGAACTCAAGGGTCTTCTCTTGCTCTGGATGGTGTCCATGTTGACCACGGAACATGCATCCTTTATTATGACAACCTCAGGGACTGAAAGTCATCACCCCCTCTCCGGCAGGCCACGTGGCTAGCTGTGCACCGACATTTGCCTTGTAGAGTTCTCAGGTGTGGTTATGACACCCTTGTCCCTAAGCTCAGGAAAACGCGAAGCCTGGCCCCTCCTCGCCCTTTCGCGAGGACTGCAGGGAGGAAGGGACACCCATGCTCTCCCCACTGGAGTGTAGGGGTGCACAGAACCCCTCCGACTCTCCCCCCAGATCTCCATCTCCTCCCCAGCTCTGCCATCCCGGCCACTCACCCTCTTGTTACAGATGGAGCAGGGGACAGTCACAGCTCACAAAGCTGGTCCCTGACTACCGTCTGTGCAAGTTCGCTTTGAAACTCAAAGGAGTTTCCATATTGTCTCATTGCTTCAGCCATACTAGACGTAGAAAGAATCCCACTTTAATATATTGTCACAGAGAAAGTGTTACTATTTTCCCGTGCTGTGCAAATCAATTTTTTTTCTATTGGTTCTTGTCTCTCATAAATTTACCTGGCTCTATCTCTTAATATTCATCTGTTCTATCAAAGTGCCTTTCCCTGCAAAGTTAGCATCTTCCTCCAGAAGAATGGGGGGGGGCAGCTGTATGAATGCAATCAAGCTGATTTGCTGTCCCCTCTTCCCTCCTTAAGAGTCAAGTGACATTGGATAATTTACTTAACCTCTCTACGCTTTCCTTTCCCATAAGCAAATCCTAATAATGACCTCTTGGGGATGTTTTGAGAGTTAATCTTAAAGGTTATAAATAATCAATTACAATGCCTGGTGCAATGACAGCTTTTATTATTTTTAGGGAGAGAATTTCTCTATTTTTCTATGTCTTTGATTGTCTTTCACCTTCTTTCCTATTGACACTGGGGGCTGGATAATTGTCCTGTGCATTGTAGGCTGTTTAGCAACATCCCTACCCTCTACCCACAAGATGACAACGCCATCTCCCCCGACTCAGCTACGACAACCAAAAATGTCTTCAGACACTGCCGAATGTCCCTGGGGGGAAAATCATTTTTGATTGAGAATCATTGTTGTAAGGAGAAAAATCTAGCGCCTCTCCATGAGTATATACATGTGCTGACGTGCGTGTGTGTGTGCGCGCCCATGTGTGTATGTGTGTTTGTGCAGCTTGTCAAGAAGGGAGTAATCTTAGTTGTGTTAAGTTCCCTTTAACAAGCATCGTAGGATCCATGCCTTGCAGTCCATATTTTTGTTCTACATTTCTCGTAAGAAAGGCTAGATGGGCATCATCTCGCCTCTTAACCTCAGATGGTGCCTATGGGCATCACCTCCCATCCACCAACAAGCATCATCTTGCGAGCTGGGCTCTCTTCCCAGGACTCACTCAGTTCATCTGCTCTTGATTTGCAACGTTAGGAAGCAGCTGATGTGGTCTGAAAGACTTCAGGGTGAATTTAAATAAAATTTTATAGATTCAAGATCGCTCTCCACCCATCAAAATAGCCATCATCTAAAAGTAATTTCAACCCAGCAGAAAATTGGGCATGCCTCAAAGCCTACAACTCAAGACCACATAGTAGGGCCTCTAAAGTGCTTCCTAGTTCTAAAATTCTGAGCTTTTGTGATTTCAGTATATATTCACAACCAGAATTTCCCAATCACTTCTTCCCTCGCATAGTACTTTCCTACATGCCGCCCTCCGGGACCCCAAGAAATTAAAAATATTCGGAAATAGCCTCTGAGTCAAAGAGGTAGAAATTACTCAGAAGGTAGGGAATCTCTTCAGTTGAATGGCAGGTTTATTTTATTTTATTTTATTTTATTTTATTTTATTTTATTTTATTTTATTTTATTTTATTTTATTTTATTTTATATTTAATTAATTTAATTTAATTTAATTTTATATTTATTTTATTTTATTTTATTTTATATTTTATATTTTTTTATTTATTTTATTTTATATTTAATTTAATTTAATTTATTTTATTTTATATTTTATTTATTTTATTTTATTTTATTTTATTTAAATTTTGACACTATTACATGTTTTAATTTGTAAATATTTTTTCTTTATGCCCATCACTACATTTCACATTTCTCTCGAGTTCTTTTCTGGACAGGAAGACAGTTTTTTCCAGCGCTGTATTATTCCTCAACTGGAGTTTGCCCTCCTGCCTTCTAGAACGAACACACCTCTCTCCCCCTCCCCCCACCCTCCCCAGGCATAAGCTTCCTCCTGGCCTTGCCTCTGTCACCTATTGCGGGCACTGTGGGCTCCTCCGCCAAATTACAAGCAGTGCTGCAGATGTTGTAGCTTTTAAGGTTTAGGGCAACAATTTATCTTTCCCTCCCCGCTGGCGTTGTCACCACTGCCCTCCAATTCTCCACCCTTCAACATCAGGGACCGGCAGGATGAGCAGCTGCTTCTCCTGATGCTCTGAATTATTCATGCCCGTTCAGCCCCATCCTGGTACCATCCCTGGCCTCATTTAATACCAAGGGAGAAGGAAAGTCCCCCTGAGATTTGCCAAAGCATGAATTTAAAAGGAATTACATGTTTTTAAACCTCCAGATTTTTTCAGACTTTTTCTCCGAAATAAATAAAATACAACACAAATTAAATGGACAGTGGAACTTCCGTTCTGTTCAAAACTCTTCCTGAAGATGGAATTAATTGAGCACATGACTTACACTTGGTTTGGGGACGGCGCCACCCATCAGCGCTGTGTATCGGTTATTTGCTGTGCTCTCGGCTCTCTGTGGGACACTGGAGGGGTGGGGTCGGGGAGAAGACACAGGGACCCCACCCGCAGGGAGCTTACATGCTAGAGGAGGAGGCCGACGTATGACAAAGAACCATTTAAAAGACCGTTTGTGCCTCCTCTGCTATCACGGGGGAACCGACTACAGTAATTTATTCCACAAATTATATGTTCTCCAGGGCTGTGCACTGCAGGTGGCAGGATGGTGAGATAGTAGTGACGAGTCTGCAAGAGCAACACTGTGGCTGCCTTCCTGGGGCCAAGGTCAAGTGCAGGATCCAGAGAGTCACATGCACCTAAGATCACAATCTGAGATGCGTGCAGTGAAAGACCATCTCCCAGCAAGAGTATTTTCTAGGAGTTCATATGTATTCATTTATCCATCCACCCATCCATCCATCCATCCATCCATCCATCCATCCATCCATCCATCCATCCATCATCCATCCATCATCCATCCATCCATCCATCCATCCATCCATCCATCCATCCATCCATCCAGTTAGCTGCTGTTTATTCATTTCTATTCCATGTAAGGCACAGAGATTTCAGTGTCCTCTAAGCTGGATCTCTTCCCCGTTCTCATGAAACTGCAGTCTTGCCGAGGAGTGAATAATTAAAGAAGCAAAGACATTAATGCTTACAAATTTAAAACTGTGATAAGTTGTGGGTCAAGGTTCCCGATAGGAGATAGACTAGGCTTTTTACATGGATGATATTATTTAATGCTCATAAGTGACTTTGCTATATGTTTAAGCTCTTTTTACACATGCAAAACCTCAGTCTCTAGTCAGAGGGATGTTTTAAAGACACAGGACTGATGGAGTCGCTTCCAGGCACCACCATCCATGGCTTCCTGCAGCTTTACGATAAAGCTCATCTCCTAACCCTGTTTACAAGGCCTAGAATGACTTGCCCTTGTGCTGCAAATGGACTGGGGACATGAGGAAGTGGCCATGGGCTTATACACAAGACTGAAAGCAAAAACCTGTTTGTTTATTTTTTTTTATATCAAATTGACTCCTTGACCTACACAGTCTGTGCCTGTAAAAAGAACCCGCTCATCTCTATGAAAGCCACAAAAGCTTCATTCTCATTTACTGTGACTTCATACATTTTTTTTTTCCTGTTTGTGTCCGTTGCTCATATTTTCCCTTTTTTATTTCTCTGGTTTTAACAACACAGCCCTTGAACAGCTGCCAGAGGTTGCCCCACAGCCTCAGCCAGATTTCGCTCTAAGTATCGTCAACTCTGCATACAAAGAGGCCCCGAAATTAGAATTCCTTTCATGCCAAGAATCCCTAGAAGTCTGGATCCCCAAACACTGTGGACACGATTCTGAGCTTTACCGAGTTTGGCTGCCGAGGCATTTGCTTGGCTAATGAGTGGTGGGGTTTCGTGCTGAAAAAAAAAAAAAATTTAACGGAACAGCATCTTTTCAGAATGGATACTGACACATTCTCTAGATGAGAAAAAAATAAAGTTGGGCATCTTTTGGCAACTAACCAATACCGAGCATGACTTATGAAGCTAAAGCATAGGAGTAGTATACATCTTAAACTAGACCAAAAAAATCTTCCCCTGAGACGTATCTCTATTCCATCTTTTTCTCCTAACGTCCAGTTTTAGTATTCGATAGTAATATTTCATGAGTCTGCTTCACACCATTAGTACTAGCGTAGTTGACGTGAATCACGCCGGTTAGGTTTGGGACCTATGAATTAGTCTGAAAAACAGTTTGAGTGGGTTCTCTCATCGCTGCTGCCAAAATGATTTTGAGTTTTTACGATGCCTGCAGCGTCCTTTGAATTGACCTTGAGTGTGCAGTTGCTTAAAACACCTTATTCGTTAGAAATAATTTTTAAGACATTTAATTGTATATTAGAAAAGAAATTGGCTCTAAAAGTGATCATGGCATATTACAAAAAAATTTTAAACAGATCATTAAAATTGGATATGATTACTTTTGTTCCGGATTTTTTCTTTCTGTAAAGAAATCTCATTATTATTAAAATCTCTATAAAAAAATTTCTTTTTGTTAAGATGAAATTCTAAAACCCTTTCAGCCCTAACTTAATTTTCCCCATTAAAACAATTGTTTTCTAATTCTCTTTTTGGACAATGCAGCTCAGCAGAGCATTGTAATTAGAATCTTGGAGTCAGAGACTCCTTCCTGGCCTCGGTCTAATTTTTCTTCTTTTAATGGAAACTTTGATCTTTATCTGCACACTTATTATTATTATTATTATTATTATTATTATTATTATGACATTGGTTAATGAAATCCAGTAGGTTTCAAGTGTACAATTCAACAGTAAGGCAGATATATTTTGCATTGTATGTTCACTGCCCATAGTTAGATTCCTTCCTGTTATCACATATTTAACCCTTTTTACCTTGTCTCCCTCCCCCTAGATATACGGTTACATTTGGATGCACGTGGGAGCTGAGTGACCTTGTATTATTAATATTGTTTTCTACTAACGGAATCAGAAAGTTGGGTAAGTAAGCGGATAAGGAGCCAAACTGAAGGCTACACTGCCCCAGCCCGCTGTTTTATATAAGAATGTGACCTCTGCGTGACCAGATAATTTTCAAGAGAATCTGAATATGAAGATTATTATGAAAGTTAAATATTAGCCATAAAATAAATTTAAAATAAAATGCTAGGCTTCTGTTTCTTGCCAAAATGGAATAAGAGAGACTGGATTTACTGCGCCCCCTTAAAACAACCAAGAAACCAGATACAATATGTAGAATAATGTCTTTCAAAGCACACGACGCAGGTACTGAAGGACAGTGATCTCAGGGAGATGAGAAAGATAAACAAAATCCATAAAAGGCAAAAAAATTGATACATTCGACTTAATCAGAATGAAAATCTTCTCTTCACAAAACAATATTAAGAAAATAAAGACTAGAAGAAGATGTTTGCAAATCACACATCTGGTAAAGGACTTGTGTCCAGAATATGTAAAGAACTCTCACAATTCAATAAGAAGAAAACAACCCGATAAAAGATAGGCAAAAGAGCTGAAGAGAATTCATCAAAGAAGATATACAGATGGCAAATCAGCACTTCAAAGAAAGCTCAACATTATTAGTCATTAGGAAAATGCAAATTAAAACCCCAGTGAGATAGCTCTACAATTCACTGAAATGGCTTAAATGTAAAAGACTGGCAACACCAAGGGATGGTAAGTATATGAAGGAAGGCAAACGCTAATCATCTGATGTTGGAAATTAAGAGATTACAATCACTTCAGAAACATAGTTTGGTAATTTCTTAAAAACTTAAATACACACCTATGATATGAGCTAGCCATTCCACTCCTAGGCATTTACCCATGAGAGAAGAATGCATTGTCCATAAGAAGAGTTATACACAAACATCTACAGTAACCAAAAAATGCAAATAACCCAAATATCCATCAGTAGCCATAGGAATAAAGCAATGGTGGCATGTCCATGCAGTGAAATATTACTCTGCAATAAAAATGGATGAATAATTAACACCGGCTACAACACGATGGGTCTCTATATGTGCTGGGAAAGAGGGCAAGTAAAAAGGGTATATTTTGTACAAATCTTTTATAAATCTCCAGAAAATAAAAACAGAATTACTGTTAACTAACTGGGTAACTGATAAACGATAGAAGTTTACTTCTCAGAGTTCTACAGGCCAGGAAATTCAAGTTCAAGTTCTGGCGTCTGGTGTCTGGCAGAAGGGCGGAGAGGGGCAGGAGGGAGCGGACACAGAGGCAGCACATGGGGATGCATTTAGGGGTGGTGGGTATGTTCACTATCCTGATTGCCGCGATGGTTTCGTGGGTGTAAACACACACACACACAATTCTAGCAAATTATACGCTGAAAATATGTCTGGCATTGAATGTCACTTAAACCTCAATAAAGCTTTTGGAAGAGAAGACAACAGTTAACATGGGTTTTAAAGAATAAACCCCAGGCTGGCAATGAGAGGGGAACCCTGGGCTGTGGGTGTCAACTTCCTTTCACGGCCATGAAGTCCTACGCTAAAATGCGAAATGAAATGTTTGCTCTTTTGTTGGCTTTGTTCAAACGGAGTAAGTACCATATCCAGCTGGTTTTTGAGTGGCCCAAGGTGGGACTGCCCTTGGTGAGTGGTTTGGTGGCTTCTGATTACAGTGCAGAATCTCCTGCTAGCAAACGCGGGCGTGCGAGGCAAGACTCACTTTCCTTTGATGCTCGTATGTAATTCCTCTTCACAGAGGCAGGAATTATGGGTATAATAGTGCCCCAAACCTCTGTGGATGAAGTCCCTTCCTTAACGTGGCTTTTCCTCGTGGAAGACATTCTTTTGGTGACACCGAGCTATTGCTAACAAAAAGGACCGAGGGAGACTTTTTTTTTCTAAAAGATTCCACAATACTTTAAAGAATTAAAGATTGTCCTCAGATTAGTTTTCAGAAACGTATGACTTAGAATAAAAAATAATTAAATCAGCATTTAGGAATTTATTTAAACCGGCCATATATAACCATGGTTTGAACAAGCTAAACTTGGCGGAGGGTGAACAGAAATAATTTCATTCTTTCTTCCTCAACCCCAAGCCCTTCGCTGTGTGCCTCCCTGGATAAAGTCCTTAGCAGGACACGTAGCTTTTTCACCATCTTTCTTTTAGAAGGACAGTCGTTTTGGTCATTAAAGAAGACTCATCCACGCTACACGTCTTTTGGTCACTGTGATGCTGTCTCCCCGGCCGCTGACATGCAGACTGGCCTCTTTGTCCTCCTTGTTGTTGTCCCTTCCTCCCGACCAGCTGCTACAGACAAGTGCCACAGGGTCCGTCCGTGGGGGACAGAGGAGCTGTGTCTGAGCAGAGCCCTACTAGGGTTGTCATCAAAGAGACCCACCCCAGAAGGCCCACAGATCTGGCGACACCCACAGAGAAGGGGACAAATGCTCAGCACATGGGACAGGCACGGTCACCTGCAGTACAGCCCCCTGCCCTTGTCCCATGAGCCTCTGCTTCCCCTTGACTTTGCTGATTCCTACATTCCCACAACTCGGCGAGGACACAGGGCTAGCGCTCAAAATGTTTCTTTAAAAATTCTCCCGTTTGCTTGGCTGATGGTGAGGAAGAAACACTTTATTTCTGTTCTCCATGGTGAGGGGGCAGTTATGGAACACACAGCACAGTCACCGTTCTCCCCCAAATCACCCCAGATACGCGACCCTTCGGTCTCTCTTATGTAGCTGCCAGGTGGCCAGCCAGCTACTGCTGACAGAAAGGACCATGGGGTCACAACCTCCTGGCGAGCCCTGCGCAGCTGCAGAGTCCTAACTTGGGATGGAAAATAGAAGTTGATGCCTTTGTCTTATTCTAGGTGTTGAAAAACAATGGGACGGCAGCAGAAGGCCACCCAAAAAGGTCATAGTTAATGTCACAAATTTACACAGGAAAAAAGCACAGAAATGAATGTCATAACGAGCCGATATCATTATATCTTTTTCTCCACGCTCTGACCAATCCACAATGAGATCATTCTCCAGCTTCCAACTTAAAATTAGTTCTGCAAAAATCTGCTTTATGCGAAGTTTCAAACATTTTCTTGAATTACCATCCGTAAATGAAAATTTATGAAAACATGGCTCTGAATAACTTAAACTCAGCATCGCAGTGATGATAACCTCATTTTAAATGGTCTATGGCATGCAAGTTAATCATTTAAATCATTTAAAATTCTCTGTGCTAAAATATACAAATGTTTAAAGTGAAAGTACGGTTTTGTTTGGTTTTGTTTAAATTAAACAAGTAATTGTGCGAATTACTTTCTTTAGGGTTTGGGAAGTTTGGGCTGGATTCGGTTTTCACTGACTGTTTAACATGGAGTATGTTTAAAAAATATGGGGCTAGCCTTGGATATTTGCTGTTTCCATTGCTCTCTACCACTTCATGATTATATTCTTTGTAGGACAATATACAGGCTCAACTTAAAACAACAAAAGATCGCTGGCAGGTCTCAAAACCATGTCTCAAAGAGAACTACTACGAACAGCTTGGTTCTTTCATCTACATACACATCTATGCACACGCGGGTTCAGACACAAACACACACACACACACACACACAGATAAACATCTGCTGTCACACAAGCATAGACAGTGCTTGCTGGCTTTGAAAACAGGGACTAAAATAGAATCCTGCAGTCGGCTTTCTGGTTTTTGTTTTGTCTTGTCCTGCTCTCTCCTGCCATAACTGTGGTCTCCATTAGCACGGGTATATATGATCCACGTTCCGTTTCAATGTGGTCGATATACTTAATATTTATTAGGTTAATTTGTTTAGTAATCTAGTGTGGCTGGCCTTTTGGGTCATTTTTAGGTCTTTTCAATGCTGGGATAAGTGCCAATAAGACAAAAATGTATATGTGACATTTTGTTGTTGTTTGTTTAGTGTCCCTACCCCTCTTGCTTACATGATACTTTTAAAAAATACAAAACTAGACCTTAAGAATCACGATGAAGTCAAGAGTGAAGAAAGAGAGCTGTATGGAAGGAGGAGGGTTTTTATACCTTTGGTGGTGATCAGGCTAGTGAAATAAAATCGAATTTAACCGAAACTCTCTCCCAGTGCGGGTAATACATCTGCCCTTTGCTCAGGCTTATCTGTAGATACTGCGTTGTAAGTACCAGATGGTCTATGATGCTTTGGATCTCTTTTATGATTTTTAAAGGTTAGAAAGACTCAGACATTCCGGGCTGCACTTCTGCCGGACACACAAGATGTTACAATTGTTCCACGGTCCCCCGTGAGGGCCAACCAAACTTTGGCCCCTTTAAAAGTCCTGGAGGGACAGCTTTGTCCTTGGGACAGGGCCAGTTTGCCTTTCTGTCTATGTTCGTTCGGGGAAATACATTCTTTTTATTAGTCTGGATATAGCACTCAAGCGGATGGAATGAGCAAAAAGGGACCACTAGATCTATTATAATCAGAATCTTCTGTGTATGTAGATAAGATAAAACGGATTACATTATCTACACATGTACATTAAATGTTCATTTTTCATATAAATCGTCCCGTTTAGTAAGTAATGGCACCTTAGTCCATCAAATTCCGTGGCTAATACATCCCTCCTCCCTCTGAATCTTGTTTAAAGAAAAACATTTGGTTGGGTAATATGTGAGAAGTACCTCAGGGTTATAATTTATAGGACTCTCTTATCAGAAATTGCTTCCAAATGCCTCATATCCATATTTGAAATTCTTCAGACAACGATTTCTCTCAATCTCACTTGTGGAGCTACTTGGCGGATTATTTCAATTGCCATATCGAGGATCAGATAAAGAGAGCAGAGCTAAAATACAGCAACACCAAAAAGAAACAATATGACTATCAACTTTGACAAAATCGTTTACTATATAGAAGTCTACATAAAATTTAACAATGTAAAGCCTAGTTAAAACCAGATTTTACTTATTAATCTCATAATCCCTAGAGTATTGGCTAGACCTACCTTTTTAAAAATCCATTTGATACATGAATATTATATAATGTCTGTCCCTTCTGTCCTTATTTCCAGAAGCCCCTTCTACGTCACTGCATGTGGCTCATCATTCAGCTATTACTCAAAGTCACTTCCTTATTTAGAAAAGACTTCTGGGCCACATTGGAAAATTTAAAATATGAGCCGTAGTTCAGATTCGAGTTTTGTATCCATGTTAAAGGTCCACAACGTGATATTGTTCCACGGTGATGTCTACAACGACATCTTTCTTCGAAAACACACGCTGAGGTCTTAGGACTAGAAGGTCAAGATGTCTGAGACTCTTAACTGGATCAGAACAACACAGAGATAGATACACAGCAAATAAAGAGAAGTGTAGCGATGGGTTAAGCAAAGTGAAGGAAATGGAGTTAATTATACATTTTTGGGTAACATTTCTGTAGATTTGAGGGGTTTTCAAAATAAACAGTTAAGGAAGAACAAAATTGCCTCCTTGGAGAGGCTGTCCCACTGTGGCCGAACCTGCCCCTGCCCTATGCCATCTCTGTCATCATTCCCCTAACAGAACCTTCCTGTAACATCATTAGTATCTTTACTACTTATAACTGCATCTGTTGAGTCTCTGGACAGAATACACATAGGGGCTTTATTTCAATCAGGCCTGTATCCTGGACATCTAGAATAGTAAAAGATGCTCAAAGAATACATTTTGAAAATCTTAACCCGTGGCAAATTCATAACAATCATCCAACATGTTTCTGAGATTTTTATCCTTGTAAGAGCTGCCACGTTCTCAGGAAATGTGAACCTTTTGATGTGAGCGTACAAAGACTCTAACTATACATATACACGTAGCACTAAGCCAACACACGTGGCAGAGAGCACGGCGCATTGTAGAACCGACCTAATTTTACATTCATCCACTGTTTCGGATTTTCTATGTTATGGATCTCATTCACTGGCATCCACAGTGAAAATAAATTGTAATTAATTGAATCTCCTTTAACATTGGGCACACTGAAAGCCACCAGTTAGCGTTGTTGGCAGAAACAGTAGCATACTGATGCAGTGTCACTAGATATTTACATACGCTGTTTCAGGAAAGTGACACATATATTCCAAAACATCTGTGCTTGACACAGGCATTTGTGAAAAACACAGCCCTCTGTCTCGTCTGTGTTTGGAAGAGTCCGTCTGCGTGTTGTTTGTCCTTTTGACAGGAATCGGTGGCTGATGTCCCATCTCTTCCTTCCTAATCTTAATTTTCCAGCATGAATTATCCAATCAAATCCAATTTATGTTTATTTAATTATTTTGGATATGTCTGGAGTTCAAAACTTGCATCTTTCCTTTAGACAAGAAATGATGATTTTTTACCAGGATAATAGAGGCAAATGACATGGCCAAAAATGATATATTCATTATCAAGTCAAGTTTACCTAACACGTGGGGTGCATACTTTTATGCTTTGAGGGGCTTTGATTTGTGTTGGGCAAAGCTGGCATCTGGCACATCAAAGGATACAATTCCAGTAAATTAAAAGGATCCCTCATCCTAAAAATAATGAGCTTCATGTGTGTGGCTCATTTTTTAGTTAATGACCCTTAATTTATTCAGCTGAAATACCTTACAGTTTTTCATGATTAAAAGGCACCATGTTTGACTTGTCATTGAATTAGTTTGATATTGGTATAAATGAGCCATAAAGTATCTCCATGATTGCTTCCTGAAGAATATGAATGTGTTTTCTTTTGTTACTTGCTCAATAAAGAATGAAATATACCCGATCTTTGGGTTTTGAAGTAAATCTGCAGTTTAAAAATGAAGGAAAGATGAAAATAATCAGCAAGAAACGTATTTCTACAAATAACTGAAAACTTTCACTGGTGATGAAGCTTATTCATTGTGATACAGATAAATAATGGGTTTCCATTTCCAACTTAAACCTGACAGAAATAAATCTTCATCAAAAGAAGAAAAGGAAGGAAGGAAGGAAGGAAGGAAAGAAGGAAGGAAGGAAGGAAGGAAGGAAGGAAGGAAGGAAGGAAGGAAGGAAGGAAGGAAAAAAAGAAAGGAATAATGAAAAGCAAAAAGAAAAGAAGAAGAAAACAAGCTTGACAGATACACAAATCTAACCTGTCTGTTGAACAAAGTGTTCTAATCTATAGTATCACATTTACTGAATCTACCATTATTTGGTACAAAAGTGTGTATTACAAAAATATACATATAAAGTCAATTTTAGTGAATGATAATCTAAAAAAATAAATTCAAAAAGAAAAACCTTTTGTTAGGCATCTTTTGAGTAAAAATAACTTACCTTTACTAAAATTTTCTCCACGAGCCATGCTATTTGTCAGCGCTCTCGTGAAGTAAGAAGCAGTTCAAGGGTTATAATCTACACGTAATACACGTTCCCACAGAGAATGAGAAAGACACATTGAAAAAACAGCTCTAAATGTTGATAAGTTTTTCCCCACAAACACTGAATAAGACAGTCTGACACTCTCATCTTCCTTCATTGATTTTTCCATGTTTCTAAAAAACGAGGTGTCCAAAAAAATCTAGAATTTTATACCTGATTACAAAGATCTGAACTTCTTTTATTCTGAGAAGCTTTCTCCTAATTTTATTTCTGACCATGTCTTTGCAGCTTTTAAATGACCATGGGTCTTTAAAGTTGTGTTTCCTGGTTCCTTTAATTTACTTTAGCTCAGGGAACCTGAGACAGAGCTTTCTAACATAAATGTAACGTGAACCACATATGCATTTTACATTGTCTGGCAGCTACATTTAAAGAAGTGAAAGAGAAGAAATTAATTTAGTAATATACTTTACTTAATATATCCCCAATAGTATAATTTCAATATGCAATCAGCATAAGAACAAATAATATTGTACTTCATTTTTTTCATGAGATGTACTAGTGTGGAAGCTTATTTTTCAGTCTTTGAAATCTGATGTGTATGTTACACTTCCAGCACATGCAATGAGTTGAATGTTTGTGTCCTCCAAATTCACACGTTGGAAGCCCCACTCCCTGGTGTGATGGTGTTGGGAGGCGGGGCCTTCGCGAGGCAATCAGGCCACGAGGGTGGAGTTCCCATAAATAAGATCAGTGTCCTTACAGAAAGCACACCACAGAGCTCCAGGACTGTGAGAAACACATTTCTGTTGTTCAGATGCCACTCAGTCTCTGGTATTTTGTCCTAGGAGCCCAAATGGATGGAGATGGCACATCGCAGCTCAGACTAGCCACCTCTCAAGACTTCAAAAGCCACACGTGACTCGGGGCTGCTGTGTTGGAGGAAGCCCAGTTCTAAGAGAAATACTCAAGGTACTAGCATTGAGATCTGCCAACCTAGGGGATTTGTAATTACTCTCTATCAACCGTCTACAATGAGGCACTTAACCTACGGACTGTGTTAAGTCTTTAAAATAAACAGGTCGGGGAAGGAGATGGTCACGAGTGCTTCTTTTAACTCTGAGACTGTATTACTGTTATCCTAATGAGAAACTTTTGCTTTCCGGCTTCCCTGGGGCTGCTCTGCAAAACCATTACCCACATTAAGTAAATGACATTCCTGCTGCGACCCAGTGTGCAGCAGCTACGCAGGCTTGTCCTGCAAGGAGCAGTGAGCTTGCAAATCAGAGCCTGCGTCTGGGTGGGCCTGCCCTAAGGAGCCTTTTACTGGGGGCTCATGTTTAAAGTCACAGTCTTTAACATGTGTTTTTGTGTTTTAATGGCCTCTTCATAAATGTGATTTGCTTCCACCAAAGGCATTCCCGAAGGTTTCTTACTGCGTTGGGGTTCAGGGGTGCTGACAGTTGTTCTTTTAAGAGTATCTCTGTGGGACTTAGAAAACACATTTTTTTTTCCATCTCTCACTGCCTGAATTTTAAGTGAGACGGTCCCCTAAATATCCTCCAAATTGCTATAAGTCAATCCTTTTCATGCGATTGTGTTAGATGCAGGAACTTAAATGTATGTATGTTGATCTTAACGATATTGCGTTGTCTTAATTTTTGGTCGATAAGTGCGTGGCATCTGTTATTTCTTCTCCAATGAGGAAGGGAATGGAAGATTGGGAAGATTGAATAATTTTCTCAAGGTCATCCAATTATTTCCTAGCGAAGCTGGAGCCTGAACCGAGGGTTTCCTTCTGATGGAATAACGAAGTTCTCAGTGGTGATGTTATCCTACCTGACTCTGCTTTCTGCTCAGGTGATGCAGGTGGAAAGATGAGTGGACTGAAGTTCATTCTTCCAGGCCGGCGATGTATGAGGTACCACCAAAGGGGCTGTTAAGAAATACCGATGTCCCAGCCCACCCCGGACGCCAGACCTACTAATCAGCGTCTCTGAGGTTCGCCTGCGCTGGGGTGAGGCCTGGAGCTGGGTATTATCTCAAAGGCTCCCCAGATGCTCCAATACTGCAAAGCAGAGGTGAGAACTGTTACCTATGTCAAATGCACGTAAACGGAAGTGGACCACTAAAAGTATTGTGTGCATATAGGTGTGAGCCAAATATATTATCTTTGCATTGAAGTTTTAAGGTATAGGGAGTGTGTGTGTGTGTGTTTTCCTTTTGTTTTTCTTGAGCATCCGTTTGTCCGTACAGACACAGCAAACCCACTCCAGGTAACCATTGGCACTCCTGTGCTGCAATCTGTGCCAGTCCTTCCAGCTCTTTCCCTGAGCTGGTTCTCAGCGTGCTCCCCACCTGGGAACCTGGCTGATACATGCTTTTACATAAGTTTTGTCACATAACAGGAAGCCCATGGGGAGGAACCCGCATCCCTTTGGCTGCTTGCCTCCCAGGCCCAAAACGGCCACTCTCCACTCCAGGGCTGCACCCATGCTTCTGACCCAAGGAAGGGGACCCCTGAGGCCGCAGCTATCTTTGCGGGCCGTGTCTCCTGTTCTCTGATTGGCCACATCCCTGCGAAATGGATTCTGGGAAAAGTAGTTCTTTTAAGCAGGGCATACTCTCACCACTCCCACTGCCCCAAGCATCACCACCGACGGCAAAAATTACAGTTTCATTGCAAAGGAAAAAAGGAGAAATAAATATGAAGGAGGCAATAAGTAACAGATGCCATCCCCTCATTCTGGGATCACTGTTTTTTATTGCTGCATTCTAGCATTCAACACAACCTGCAACTGAATATTCACTTATTTATTTTTAAGTCTCCTTGTTTGTTATCTATATTTGTCCCTTTGCCTCCGTAGGGTCAAGGCCTGTTTTACTCACCAATGTCTACACATCACCTATCATATTGTTTGGTATCGAGAAGAAAATTAACAAATATTTGTTTACTGAAAGTTGAATGAACGAGATGACAGGGGTGAATAAAAATGACAGGGAATACAATCTTTCCCTTCTCTAATTTAGATCTAGTCTATGAATTCTATTTAGTTTATTGACTTATTTTAAAAATCAAACTATCTTTAGTGTTTTAATGCTACTATATTTTAAGATATATAAATTTGAAGTAAATTACTTACCCTAAATTATAAAGACCAAGAATGCTTTATAAAATGAATTAAGTAAAGGATTATTTTCAGAGTTCATGTATGATTTAGAGCATTCCTTTAAGAATTCCATAAAGCAGTATGAAGTTTAATAAAATATTTTAAACACATATACTATAATATCACAGAATAAAATGTGCATAATCAAAGATATTAACCAGTCATTGGTGCTAATTTAAAACTACTGACTTGGACTGTTCTAGAAACTAGTAAATGTTGCATCAAGGTACATTATTTAATTTCACAAAAATGCAGATATTACAAAATCCTTTTTATATTCTTCTGGCGTTCTCGACTCAGGCTGTCTAAAGCCCGCTGTGTGGATCGCCCCTTCTCTCTAAATCCTACACTCTCTCAGCGTTCACTCAGCTCTAATCTCTCTCTTGACCCCTTTCCCCAGACTGCAGGTCATCAGGCGGCACCTCAGAAGTCGACATGGAGGGTGCATATGCAGACTCAGTGAATACGAGGGTAAAAGACAGACTTAGGAGAAAAGTAAGAAAAAGCATTTTACTTGTGCCTCTTTGAAAGATGAGTTTTAGCTTACCTAGCAAAGAGTACTGCAAAAAAAATCACACTACCATTGTATTCTTTAGCAGTGATTTTATAGAGGTCCCCTTTGCCTTCCATCGACTATTAAACACAGAGCTCCAGTAGAGAGGCAGCCAATTCTCACTTGCCAGGCTTTAAAATCCTCAATTTTTCCATTTATCCAGATGACCTTGAATAAAGAAAATATTGACTCTGAACGCCAGTCGCATCCTTGTAAGATGCGGTACTAAAAGCTGAGTCCAGGTTTGTGGTGATGGACAAATGATATATAGAGGTAATGGACATCGTTTATTGGAAAACAAACACTCTTGTAATGATATCTTGTCACTCCCCTGTCTAAAACCTTCCAAAGGCTTCCCGTTGCTCTCAGAATAAAAGTCCACCTCTTCACCGATCCCTCTCTCCATCTCTCGACTCACCTGGAATCTTGGCATATAATATATAACAAATCTTTACTATAAAAGAAATTTGGAAAGTCTCCATCTTGTTTCAAAGGTTTAACATTAGTAGTCTATTAAATATAAATTAATCCAAAGTATTCCCTCTCAGAGAGGATAATGGAGATGCTCCCTTCATTTTCCTTGGTCCAGGTGGACTGCTTTTATATAATTACATCCTCCAAGGACCCTCAAACACTCTAACCAGCCAGACTTCCAGAATAATTGAGAAGTAGCAGGGAGGCTTTAAGTAGTAAGTAATCTTTGAGAAGACATAAATCTTACAGCTGGCGGCTCCTTCAAGATATGTCACAATGGCTCCTTGAAAAATGCCTTCTGTCTGCCAAGTGATATCACTAAGGCAGGTGCTGAGCCGTGCCTTGCAAATTGGAGCCACACGGTAAATGCTATTATGTAGTGGTTTGTTTATACACAAAATGCTC
Organism: Macroglossus sobrinus; assembly: GCA_004027375.1. Lineage (NCBI taxonomy): Eukaryota > Metazoa > Chordata > Mammalia > Chiroptera > Pteropodidae > Macroglossus > Macroglossus sobrinus. Next base: position 8,316 of record PVKZ01007056.1, on the reverse strand, counting down.
CTGGAAAAAATGAATTTCAAATAGCAACATTGAATATAGTGTCCTAGATATCTATTGCTACAAATCTCAGTGCTTTGAAACAACTGTTTATTATTATCCCTTGTGGTTTCGTGGATCATCGGGGCTTGGTTGCGCTGTTCTCACTCCAATTCTCTCATGCAGTTGTCACTCGATGGTGACCAGGACAGGAGCCAGCATGAACAGCGATCTCTCAGTTGGGATGGACATAGCTTTGGGCTCACACACGTTGCTGGCTGTCGGCTGGGAGCCCGGCTGAGGCTGCCAACAGGGAACTTGCACTTGGTCTTCCCATGGGGCTTGGACATTTCACTTCCCTGAGGAAATGTCTCAAGACTGTGTGTTTTCAAAGGTTCTAGCAGTTTGAGGCTTATTGGGTCCTATCCTCAAAAGTCCCAGAATGCCATTTCTGCCACATTCTGTTGGTCAGTCAGATCACTTCTGGATAGTACAGATTTGAGAGGACAGGAGACTCCACTTCTTAACGGGAGAACAGTGAGGAATGTGTGGCCATCTTTAATCTCTACCCTAAGTTTCTGCACACCAGCGATGGCACACACCTATGCTTTACTTGGCCCCATGAAGACATGGCACTATGCCCTTGGTATAAGACCCACTGTCAGAATCTTTCTAACCAAACAATTTTAGAATTTTTAGATTGGTGAAGGAAAGCGAGATAAAGCCTCTTTCAACTTTCCTGTTTAAAACTGAGGCAGAAAAGCTTGTGGGTTTTTTTTTTTCACTTAAAGACTTTTGGTTTTATAATAGATTTAGATTTCTAGAAAAGTTGCAATGATAGAGTTCCCATGCACTGAATATCCCGTTTTTATATCTTATATTAGTATAGTACATTTATCACAAGGAAACAACCCTTGAAAAGTATTATTAACTGAAGTCCACGCATGATTCAGATTCTTTGGTTTTTACCCGGTGTCTTTCCATTGTTGTCATTCCAGGTCCCAGGCAGGATCTCACATGAATTAGTCTTCGTGTCTCCTCAGGCTCCTCTTAGGCTGTGACAACTTCTCACACTTCCCCCATTTTTTGATAACCTTGGCAGTTTTGAGGCTTACTAGTGAGGTATTTTTTTAGGATATCCCTTAACTATGATGTATTGAATGTTTTTCTTACAATTACATAGGGGTTATGGCTTCTTGGAAGGAAGACTATAGACATAAAAGGACATTCTTATCACATTATGTCAAGGGCACACACTATCAAAAGGACGTATAATTGTTATTGACTTGGATCTCCTGGCCCAGGTGGTGTCTGTCAGCTTTCTCCACTGGAAGGTTACTGTTTTTTCCTCCTTTCCACGGCGTTCTCATTGGACAGAAGTCACCATGTGCAGCCCACACTTATAGCATGGAGAATTAAGGGTCATCTCTTTAAAGGCAAATACATTATTAAAATTCTTCTGCACAGAATATTTGCCTATTCTTCCCAAATTATTTATTTGTCCAATCATGTATTTATACCAGTATATAGAAGAAATGTTAATTTTCTATTTTAGGTGATGATCTATTACTATTTTTTATTTGTTTTGTTGCTTAAGTCTTCCAGCTTTGGCCATTGAAAAGTCCTACATTTGACATAGTCCCATTAATGTGGGTTGGGTTGGGTTTGGTTTTGAAACTCAGCACTTCCTTACTTTATGGTCCTAGAAGACTTTTCAGGCTCATTTTGTATATTTATTGCCTCAGTGCAAGAATTAGCCATTTTTTCCACGAAGCCACGATTCTTTTTTTAATGGAGAATGAAATAAGAAACCAATATTTGAGAACTAAATGGGCTCAATGCTGCAAATACACTGTTGGTTCTAATATATGTGTATATATTAATCTGTGTAGATCCACATGTCTATAAAAATTTCTATGCATATTTATCTATATCTATATTAAGCCAAACAAGAGTTTATGCCAATGACTCCAAGTCCAGCCCATTACTGCATGGATCATTCTGGCATTCTCCCTTGCTTATCAGTAACTTCCCACTCCACCAATGAGAAACTTGGATTCCCCAGCTGCCATCCACTTACTTAATCGTTCAGCTCCAGTACACTTGTAGAGTGGTTTTGGAATTACTGCCATCCCCGTGGGAAATACCTTTATCGAGTACAGAGCTGATGTAAAATTCCTTTTGCCATTAGTGTTACAGGCCCTGCTCATTTCCAAAGTGACTTAGATTGGCACCTGTTTCTACCGACCCCTTTGGTGAATTTGTTTCATACATTTGTAATACAGTTAGGTTCTTTTGTCATTTTGAAATGCCCTGTATTTCATCCTGGGATCTCTGAATCTCTTAAAGGCTGTATTTTCAATTTGCATACATTAATGTTCACTCTTTGCTCCAAAAGAGTTATATGCGTTTTTGACAAATACATAATGTCATGTATCTACTATAATAGCATCATACAGAATAGTTTTACATCCATAGAAAAGTCAGCTGTGCTTTACCTGTTCTATTATGCCCCCCTCCAACCTCTGGCAGCCACTGCCCTATTTACTATCTCTCCAGTTTCGCCTTTTCTAGAATGTCATATAAACGGAATCAATACAATAGGTAGCTTTTTAAGATGACTGGTTGGCTTGTGAATTTTGAAAGTGAAAATTAGGGAAACAGGAAAAATGGAGAACAGAATACTATTAAAAATGCATGCAGTGGAAAATGGTAAAATAAATAGATTTTTTTAGGAAAAAAAATGACATTTGACTTTCCAATGAAGTACGATATACATATAGAAAGGTGCCAAGTGATAAGGGTAAAGAGTATGGTATTGGAGAACGGTAGGCAAAGAGGTCAATAAAGCAGATTACAAAGTCCAGAAATAGACCTATGCATTATTGTTGATTGATTTTTCAAAAGGTGCAAAGGCAATTAAAGACAGGACAGTCTTTGAAACAAATTATGCTAGAATATGTACAAAAAATTGAGCCTTGATTCATATTTTGCACTGTATATAAAAATGAACTCAAAATGAATCATAGACTTAAATATGAAACCTAAAGCCACAACACTTCTAGAAAAAAAACACAGGAGAATATCTCTATGCAAAGATTTCTTAGATATGACACCGAAAGCATGATCTATATATTTTTTAAGTGATAAATTCGAATTCACTACAATTGAGAACTTTCACTCTTCAAAAGATAAAATTAAGAGAATAAAAAGGCAAGCCACAGACTATGAGAAATTACTCGCAAAGCTCATATCTGTCAAAGGGTTTTTAAGCAGAATATATAAGGAAATTTCAACATCAAACGTAAGATCACAATTCAATTAGAAAGTAGACAAAATACTTTTCAGACATTTCACTAGAGAAGATATAAGAATGGCAAATAAGCACGTGAAAAGCTGCTCAGCATCATTAGTGATTAGAGAAATGTAAATTAAATGTACAATGAGATACTACTCCACACCCAATACAATGAAAAAAAGTAAAAGAAAAAATTTTAAAAAGCAATGAATCTGACGCCTTCGAGACGCAGAGTGATTGAAACACTTACTGCTGTTGGAACTACAAAACAGTGCAGACACACCCACTTTGGGAAACATTTTGGCAGATTCTTACAATGTTAAACATACACTTATCATTTGACCTCGTGATTCCTGTTCTGGTGATTTATTAACGTAACATGAACTTGTGCTCACATCGTAACCGGTACAGAAACGTTTATGGAGGTTTGACTCAGCATCTCTAAAAAGTGGAAGCTGTCCCTCCCCTGGAGAAGGATAGAAAGTGGTACCTTCCTACAAGGGAATGATATTCAGTAATAAAAAGATCAAACTATTGATAGATACAACCGTGTGGGTGACTATCAAAGACACTCAATACGCTGGGTGAAAGAAGCTAGACTCAGAAGCTGCATATGCAGTGATGTTGGCACAGAGGCTAAGGGGTACACCACTGGGATAGACAACACGTAATCCGGTTTCCTGCCCTCCAGTTCCAAGAACTTTGTTAAAAATCTCTCAAGGCCTCACCTGTATGGCATTCGTGAGGGTCTGGGTGAGTTGGTGAGGGAAGAGTAAGAATGTAGGCTGACAGTCTTAACAGGGTCTCAGGCCAACTATTTTGCACATCAATCCAAATCTGCTCTGGCTGTGCACTCTTTTTTGGCGGGGAGGTGAGGTGGAGAGGAGGGAAGAGCAGAAATCTTCACTTTGCTCACTTCTCTATTTGTGATAAATTCCCATCTTTATCCCTCGAGTCAAGAGAGACTTGTCTCTGGAGGATATTGCCTACGGCTGGATACAGAATGGTGACTCTCAGAGTATTTTCAGTAAACGTACTTCTTTGCCCTTCTCCTTGGTCTTATCATTGGGATCCCAAGGGAATTTTGTCAGGTGGCTGCACATAAACATCTGAGCTTTCTGAGACTTGGTGGATCTGAAATAAAAACTCATGGACGTGGACTCTTGGAAGTAAGTAAGTACCGGCCTATCCGTTGGGTACCACTTCAGCATCATTTGACAGAGGGATGGGTGGTATCCATAACATACACATAGTCCACCCCCTTCCCTTGTAGTCCCAGTAAACCCAGAAGTCCAAGCCAGGAAAGAGGGAAGACACCCCTCCCTGCTCACTGAAGGGCTGTGGGAGCAGGTGTCACGAGACAGACTTTGCTTGGGTCAGTATTTCACAGAGAAAATTGGAATCAGGTACAAAAATAATTTCAAATATCTCAGTGCTAGCTCACACCTCTGATTTTCAGGAAATCCCGAGACGGCTTCTGAAGTCCTATCTCTGCATGGCACTCACTGCACACCAGCACAGCTCACGGCCCGTGCTCAGAAGAAAGGGTCTCCAGGTTCCCTATCTTAAGCAAGGTCAGTATGTCAGTGACACGTATGTCCCCAAGTACAATATCACACTGTGTTCAGGCTCTGCCGTAGCTGTGAACTGCGGGGCCAGAATGAAAGCTGGGACAGAGACAAAGCGAAATTGGTCTTTTAAGTGAGTGCAGAGATACGCAGGAACACAGAGAAGCAGCAGCACCTCCTAATTGTGTTCAGTCTGCATGGAGGAGGCCACCTCCCATGGCTCCCTCCAGCTGACAATGTCCCTGAATGAACAATAAGAACTTCTACTAAAATTATACACACACACACACACACATATATACACACACATATGTCTCTGTGTGTGTGTGTGTGTGTGTGTGTGTGTGTGTGTGTATGTATATATATAATTTCCCCGATCAATGTGGCAAATTCTTATAGACAGAGACATGGCAGGGTGATATTGTACAAAAGGCAACTTGACAGTGACACACAGACTTTCTCTGAAGCTTCTTGTCCATTATAATGATTTAGGGGAAAAAGGAAAAATAAGGGGATTTATAGTGGAGAGAAACCAAATAACAAAGTAGTGTCTTTTCAGAGGGATGCAGTAGGAAAGTTACTGGAAAAGAAGGCAAAAATGGGGTTTCTAGTCCTGCTCCTTTTACCTGCTAGCGCCATGAACTTGGACAGGCTGCTTAAGCGCAAGCGACCCCCATGGCCACGTAGGCGGTAATGATTGTCTTGCCTAATTCACCTTCGGTGCACCAGACGCTGTCCTTGACAATAAATCAAAGGATGCTTTTTCTCTGTCTCAATTCCAGAAGGAGCTATCACACTGTATATATGCGGCAGCTTTCATCCCTGGACCGTAAGACAATTTACAAATGAGTACTACTAATGCCTGAGATTGCAATAAGGGATGGGAGAAATTAAGAGCTTACTCAGTCGGATAATTGATATCTAGTGAATGTCTACTGTCTACTCTATATACTACATCATATCCATCATAAATCTCTATGATAGGTATTATAATTCCCATTTTACAGATAAGAATGCTGAGATCCCCCCAAATTAGATCACCGGTTCCATATAACACATCTATGTCCAATGATCAGAGCTAACTTTCCATCTCAGGATAGAGAAAATGTCATCACGTATCTTCCTGAAATCGCAGACTGGTCCCTCTGTAAGTACATTACCTTCATGATTTCACGTAAACGCTTTTCTCGTTAGCTTTCTTAAGTTATCACATAGTTTTTATTATAATAATTAAGAACGCAGGATCCTTAGTCAAATTGCCTAATTCAGTTTCAGCTCAACCACTTATTAGCTGTGTACCTTAGACAGCTTGTTAAACCTTTCTTGAATTTCTGTTTCTTCTTATATAAATGGCATGACAATGCAATCTACATGAGGATATCATTATGAAGATTAAATGAGATAGTATATACACAGTGCTTAGAACTCTGCCTCGTGGATATCAGTCCTAAATCCACCAGAAAGGTTAGGCAATAATAGCATCACAACAAAAACAATGTCACCTAATATTATACATGTGATCATGCATTCACTGACATAAAGTTTGATTCGATTGTTGACAAACAAGGGAATATAATATTTGGCTTATTTCCTTTTAGAATACTGCTAGTTATGACTCAGATCTAGAACTTAGACAGGTGTGTATATAATTAAATTTGGAACTTGGCAATCTTTCTTTCTTTAAGAGAAAATACAAAGATAGGAAAAAAATTACAACAAATATTTATAAGTTAATCCTTTATTTGCTAAATACCGTTTGGCAAAGTACTTTGCAAGAGTCAGAAAACAAAAACAAAACAAAAGAAAAAAATAGAACAATGATTACGGTAGAGAAGAAAATGATTAAGGAGAGGAAGTGTATACAGAAAGACATCCTTGGAGGACTTAAGACATCAATTTTCTTTATTTTTTTTTTTCTCTTGCCCTCAAATCCACAAAAATATATCTGGTTAACTTTCTCATGTCATCGTGTAGTTGATACTGGGTGAGGATCATGCAGATTTGGAGAGATTGGGGTTTGAGAGCTGGAGAGTTATGGCAATATGGTGAATGAGCAGCTGACAGATCACATAACTTACTTGCTGTCCAGGAGAGGTTCACCACCTTTGTTCACAAGTCCTCACTCTATCTTGGCCTACAGAACCCAAGACAGGTCCTGGCCTGCCTCTGTCGCCATATCCTCCACTGCTAGTCACTTCCTGACTTAGTCAGGATAAGTTATGTTGTGCTGCTTTAACAAACAACTCCATCACCTCAGTGGCTCATGTAAGAGGAATGTACTTCTTACTTATATCATTTCTTTCTGAGATAGGTGACTCCCAGGCATCCATTTTCCATTTGATGACTGAGCCATCTCAACACAAGAGCTGTAACATTCACTCCTACAGGAAAGGAGAGTCTGGAGAGTCACAGGTGACTTTTCCTGCTCCACTGAGGAAGAGCATGCATTGTCGTTAGTGGCATTTCAATGGACAGAGACGCCAGCTGTCTCTGTGCCCAGAAGAAAAGGAGACATAGACATCGGTGGAGTCACACCTGCTCTTCCTCTGTGCTCCCACCGCACCAAGCCTTTGACTTCTAGAATGCTCCAAGCTTCTTTCCACCTTAGGAATCTTTGTGTGTGTTCTTCTGTGTGCAAAGCCCCATGCCATGTAATGATCCGAGAGTCGTTTATTCTTGAAAAACGTGCTCAACTCCAGGTAAGAAGCGTGTGCCTCTGTGGCATTCTGGGACAGACCTGCCCCCAGCTACCCCAGCTGGGTAGGCATCCAGGCCTTGCTCGTTGGGACAGGCCATGAGAACTGGCAGCTTCTCTGCGCTGGTCGAAGGGACTCATTTGATCTGGAGCAGTGGGGGATGACGGTACCCAAAAGCCTTGCTGTTAAAAGTGACAACTCGGAGTGGTTCCAGTGGGAGGGCCAGTGGAGACACCAGCCTGAGGTTGCACAGGCTGCACCCGGGCACAGTGGGGTGTGGAGAGGGCCGAGCCAGACGCCCTCTGTGCCCCGACGCTGCACACCCTCGCATGGGAGACGCTAAAGGAACCGGCAGAAGGCAAAGCCTCGGGCAGAACTGAAAACCTTCGGAAGCTCACGTGTGCTTCGTCCTGCAGATTCACCGTGGTGATGGGAGCCTCGCTGAGTCAGACGGTGTGAGCGCAGCCTCTGCGCTGTCACTGGCTGACACCGTCTGTGCAGACACAGGGGTGGCCCGTAGGAGGTCAGCATCAAATGCAAAGTCGAGAATTTACAAAAATAAACAAACATGTTGGCAGCCGTGCATCAGGGAGAGAGAGACTTCACAGATTCGCCTAAGCAAGTTATGGTAGAAAATAGGGGGTGGGGGAAGGGAAAGGAAGGAAGGAAGGAAGGAAGGAAGGAAGGAAGGAAGGAAGGAAGGAAGGAAGGAAGGAAGGGAGGGAGGAAGGAAGGAAGGAAGGAAGGAAGGAAGGAAGGAAGGAAGGAAGGAAGGAGA
>PVKZ01007055.1:0-21191 GCA_004027375.1 Macroglossus sobrinus | reverse complement strand
TAACCCTATCTCTAACCCTAACACTAACCCTAACCCTAATTCTAACTATAACCCTATCCCTAACCCTAGGTTTAGCCCTAACTTAACCCTAACGCTAACACTAATTCTTATTCTACCCCTAAGCCTAACCCTAGAACAAGCCCTAAACTTAACCCTATGTCTAACACGAGCCTTAACCCTAGCCTTAACCCTAACCCTAACACTAGCCGTAAAATTATCCCTAGCTCTACTCGAACCCGACCCTAACCCTAGTTCTACCCCTAACCCTAACCCTAACCCTAGTTCTAGCCATAACCCTAACCATAATTGTAGTACTAGGTCGAGAACTAACCCTAACTCTAACTCTAGCACTAGTTCTAACGCTAACCCAAACCCTAACACTAGCCTAACCATAACCCTAACCCGAACCGTATCCCTAACCCTAGGCCTATTACTAACCCTAACCCTAAAACTAACCCTAACCCTAACCATAACCATGACCCTAACCCTAACACTAACCCTAACCCTAACCCTAACCCTAACCCTAATTCTAACCCTAACCGTAACCTAGCACTAGGCGTAGCCCGAATCTTAACCCTAAACCAAACCCTAACCCTAACCCTAATCCTATTTCTAACCCTAACATTATCCCTATCTCTACTCTAACCCTAACCCTAACCCTAACCCTAACCCTAACCCTAACCCTAACCCTAACCCTAGTTCTAAACAAAACCCTAACCCTAACCCTAACCCTAACTGTAACCCTATCCCTAACCCCAACCCTAACCGTAACCCTAACACTAAACCTATCCTTTACCCTAACCCTAACCCAATTCTCATTCTAAACCTAAACCTAACCCTAACCCTAACCTTAAACCTTACCCTAGGTGTAGAACTAACCCTAGCCCTAACCCTAACCCTAACCCTAATCCTAGCAGTAACTGTAACCCTAACACTAGACCTAGCCCTAACTCTAAACCTAACCCTAGCCCTTGACCTAATCCTAGCCCTATCCCAAGCCCTTGCCCTAATCCTAACCCTGACCCTAACCCTCTCCCTACCTAACCCTAACTCTAACCCTAAACTAGTTCCAAACTCATTCGTCTGAATCCTCTAAATAGAAAAGAACATCTTTTGGGATCTCTGACAGGAAAGCTCTGTGCTCCCGGATTACACACATGAGGCTTTGAGAAACGCACCGTCATTCCTATGCAGCATACTCCCTTGAGGTTTCTAGTATTTTTCTCCATCATCATGGCAGCATGTTCACATGAGTATCGAAACACCATTTCACAGTGTGTGACCGCTGTCGAATTTCTCTTGAGCGTGTACGCGCAACTCTCATCAAAAGGCTTGCACCCGCTTCGTGCGAATCGTCACCGTAAAAGCACGCAGGCTACCAGGAGAAAGTTCAATCTCCGTAGTTGTTCGTGCAAGAGAACGTCCCCTCAGAAACCGCAGTTAGCAAGTCACTTCTTAGAACGACACCGCAGCTCGCTCAGCATACCAGTATATCGGCAAAACGGAGGACTCCTGGGCACAGGTTCTGAACGGAAGCTTACAGAGTGGCACTGGCTTTTCTCCAACTTTTGCCTCGGATTCTATTCATCTGAATGATCTCACGTGGAAAGAAAACATTTTTGGACATCTGCCCTAAAAGCTTTGCACTTCTGGATCACAAGAATGAGGCTTTTAGAAATGCCCTCTCTAGCTGAGGCCACACACTCTCTTTGTAGTTTCTCTCTATTCATCGTGGCAACGTGTTAACATGAGTATTGAAACACCTTTTCATAGTGTGAGCCGTAGGTCTCATTTCCTTTGAGCCTGCCTGTATGCGCCACCATGAAAAGGCTTGAACCCGCTTCATACGAATTGTCACCCTAAAATCTGACAGGATGACAGGAGAACGTTGAAGCTTGGCAGGTGTACATAGAAATCAACTTCCTCTCGGAAAATGCAGTGAGCAAGCTGTTTCTTAGAACAACACTGCAGCTCGTTCATATACCAGTAGAGCAGCAAAACCAGTGAGTACTTGGACAGAGTTTCTCAACAGAGACCTAGAGAATGACACTGGCTCTTTGGACACTTTGGCCTCAGATACCACTCGTCCGAATCCTCTAACTTGGGAAGACAGCATCTGGGATCTCGGCCATCAAGGCTGTGGACATCTGGATGACATACATGAGGCTTTCAGAAACGCACTTCCTTTCGGAGGCTGCACACTCCCTTTGTAGTTGATAGTATTTTTTCTCTATCCTAATGGCAGGCAGCATGTTAATATGAGTATTGAAACAGCATTTCACATCGTGTGCCGGCTGTCTAATTTCTTTGGGGCATGCACGCTCCACTCTTGAGAGAATGCTTGAGCCGGCTTCATACGAATTGTCAAAGAAAGAAACACAGGTTACCAGAAGAAAAGTCCACGCCCTAAGGAAAGAAATGTCCCTAGAAACTGCAGTTAGCAAGTCGTTTCTTAGAACAAAAGTACAGGTCACTCAAAAGAGCGGTATCACAGCACCAGGGATGAGTATGCGGCAGCGTTTCTGAACAGAAGCTAAGAGAGTGGCACCGGCTCTTTCCAAATTTCTGCCCCAGACGTTACTCGTCAGCATGCTCTCACTCGGAAAGGACACGATTTGAGATATCTACCCTCAAGGTTTCGCACTTCTGGATTCCATGACTGAGGCTTTCAGAAATGCCCTCTCTAGCTTAGGCCGCACACTCCCTCGGTAGTTTATAGGATTTCTCTCTATTCATCATGACGACGTGTCAACACGAGTATCGAAACGCCATTTCATAGTGTGAGCCGTAGGTCTAACTTCTCTGGAGCATGTACGCGCCGCTCTTACAAACAGGCTTGAACCCGCTTCATACGAATTGTCACCGTAAAAGCACACAGCTTACCAGGAGAAAGTTCAATCTCTGTAGTTTATCGTACAAGGGAACTTCTCCTCAGAAACCGCAGTTAGCAAGTTTTTCTTAGAACAACACTGCAGCTCATCAAAATAGCAGTCTATCAGGAAAACAGATGAGTACTGGTCCAGGTTTCTTAGACAAGCTTACAGAGTGACACTGGCTCCTCTCAAAATTTTGCCTCGCTTGAAAACCAAATATCTTTGGATATCCGCCCTATAATATCTTTGGATATTCTAGGCCTAAGCTTAACAGTAATGTTAAGCGGTACTGTAACTCTATACTTATTCCCAGCCCTAACCCTAAACATGACACTGACCTTAACGCGAACCCTAAAGCTAGCCTTATATTTAATTCTAACCCTTACCCTAACACTGGCCCGTGCCCTAAATCTAACCCTAAACTTAAACCAAGCCCTAGCTCTAACCCTAACTCTAACCCTAACCCCAAAACTAACACTAACTCTAACGCTAACGCTAGCTTAAACGTAAACCTAACCCTAAACCTAATGAGAACGCAAACCGCAACTCTCACTCTAAACTTATTTCTAAACACAAACCTAACACAAAAAGTAACCATAACCCAAATTTAGTACCTAAATCTAACCTTAACTTCAGTGCTAACCCTAACGCTAACCTTAACCCTAACCCGAACCCTAAGCCTAACCCTAACCCTACCCTAGCCCTAACCCTAACCCTAACCCTAACCCTAACCCTAACCCTAAGCCTAGCCCTAGACCTAAATCTAAACGTAACCCTAACCCTAACCTTAAAACTTACACGAGGTGTAGCTCTAACCCTAACCCTAACCATAACCCTAAACCTAACTCTAACCCAACCCTAACCCTTACTCTAACCCTAACCTTAATACTTACCCTATGTAGAACCCTAACCCTAACCCTAACCCTAACCCTAACCCTAACCCTAACCCTAGTACTAAGCCGAAAACTCTCCCGAACCCAACTCATATCTAGCACTAGTTCTAACCCTAACCCAGACCCTAACACTAGCCCTAAAATTAGCCTTAACCCTACCACTAACCCTAAATCTAGTCCGAGTACTAACCCTAACCCTAACCCTAAACCTAACCCTAAACCTAACCCTAACCATAACCCTAACCTTAAAACTTACACTAGGTGTAGCTCTAACCCTAACCCTAACCATAAATCTACACCTAACCCTAACATTATCCCTAGCTATACCCTATCCGAACCCTAATATTAACCCTAAACCTAACCCTAGCCCTAACCATAACCCTAGTTCTAGCCCTAACCCTAACAGTAACCCTAAACCTAGCAATAGGCCTAGCCCTAATCTTAACACTAAACCTAAACCTAAATCTAACTCTAACCCTAACTCTAACCCTAGCACTAGCACTAAACTTAATTCTATCTCTAACACGAGCCTTTACCATAGCCTTACCCTAATCCAAAACCTAATTCTAATTCTAACCCTAACCCATACCCTAGCACTAGCCCTAAACGTAACCCTGTCTCTAACATGAGCATTAACCCTAGCCTTAACCCTAAGCCTAATCTTAACACTAGCCCTAAAATTATCCCTATCTCTACCCGAACCCGACCCAAACCCTAGTTCTAACCCTAACCCTAACCCTAACCCTAGCCCTAACCTTAACCCTAACCCTAATCATAACATTAAACCTACCCTATGTCTAGCCCTACCGTAATTCTAGCCTTACCCTAACCCTAACCCTAACCCTATCTCTAACCCATCCCTAACCTAACCCTAAACCTAACCTTAACCCTAACCCAAACCCTAACCTTAAACCTTACCCTAGTTCTGACCCTAATCCGAACCCTAGCCCTAACCCTAAATCTAACCCTAACGCTAAGCCTATCCCTAAACCTAACCCTAACCCTAACTCTAACCCAGCATTAAACCTTACCTTATGTGTAGCACTAACCCTAACCCTAACCCTAACCCTAACCCTATTTCTACCCCAAACAATATTCCTAGCTATACCCTAACCTGAATCCTAAACCTAACCCTATCCCTAACCCTTAACCTAATCCGAGCCCTAACCCTAACCCTAACCCTAACCCTAACACTAACCCTAACCCTATTTCTAACCCAAACTTAACTAACCCTAACCCTAACCTTAACTTACCCTAGGTCTAGCCCTAACCCAAAACCTAGTTCTAACCCTAACCCTAACCCTAACCGTATCCCTAAACACAGCATTAGGCACTGCCCTAATCTTAACACAAACCCTAAGCCAAATTCTAATTCTAACCCTAACCCAAACCCTAGCACTAGCCCGAAACTTAACCCTATTTCTAAGACGAGCCTTAATCCTAGCTTTAACCCTAACCCTAACCATAACACTAGACCTAAAATTATCCCTACCTCTACCCGAACCCGACCATAACCCTAGTTCTCAGCCTAACCCTAAACCTAACCCTAAATCTATCCCTAACACAAACCCTAACCCTAACCCTCACCCTAACCCTAACCCTAGGCCTAACCCTAACCCTAGTTCTAGCCCTATACCTATCCCTAACCAGAAACCTAGGACTAGGCCTAGCCCTAATCTTAACCCTAACCCTAACCCTAATTCTAATTCTAACCCTAACTCTAACCCTAGCACTAGCCCTAAACTTAATTCTATCTCTAACACGAGCCTTAACCCAAGCTTTACCCTAACCCTAACCCTAACCCTAACCCTATTTCTAAACCTAAAATATCCCTAGCTCTACTCTAACCCTATCGCTAACCCTAATCCTATCTCTAATCCTAACCCCAAACTTAAACCTTACCCTAGGACTGAACCTAACCCTAACCCTAACCCTAATTCTAACCCTAAGTCTATCCCTAACCCTAACACTAACCCTAGTCCTAGTACTAACCCCAATCCTAAACTTAACACTAACCCTAATCCTAACCCTAACCCTAGCCCTACCTCTAACCCTAGATCTAGCCATAACGCTAACCCTAACCTGAACATAGGACTAGGCCGAAACCTAACCTTAACCCTAACCTAACCCTAATTCTAATTCTAACCCTAACTCTAACCCTAGCACTAGCCCTACACTTAATTTTATCTCTAACACGAGCCTTAACCCTAGCCTTAACCCTACACCTAAGCCTAATTCTATTTCTAACACTAACCCAAATCCTAGCACTACCCTAAACGTAACCCTGTCTCTAACATGAGCTTTAACCTTGCCTTAACCCTAACTTAAACCTAACACAAGCCCTAAAATTAGCCATATCTCTACCCGAACCCGAACCAAAAACCTAATTCTAACCCTAACCCTAACCCTAACCCTAACCCTAACCCTAACCCTAACCCTAACCCTAACCTTAAATCTACACCTAACCCTAACATTATCCCTAGCTATACCCTAACCCGAACCCGAACTCTAACCCAAACCCTAGTCCTAGTACTAACCCTAACACTAACCCTAAACCTAACCTTAACCCTAACCATAACCATAACTGTATTCCTAACTATAACCCTAACTCTAACCCTAATCCTAACCCTAACCATAACCCTAAACCTAAACCTAACCGTAACCCTAACCCTAACCCTAGCACTATCCCTAACTTAACCCTATCTTTAACACGAGCCTAAACCCTAGCCTTAACCTGAAACCTAACACTAATTCTTATTCTAACCCTAACACAAAACCTAGCACTAGCCCTAAACATAACCATATCTCTAACATGAGCCTTAATTCTAGCCTTAACCCTAACCATAACCCTAACACTAGCCCTAAAATTATCATTAGATCTACCCGAACTTGAACCCTAACCCGAGTTCTAACCCTAACCCTAACCCTAACCCTATCCTTAACCCTAACCCTAACCCTAGTTCTAACCATAATCCTAACATTATCTCTAGCTCTAACCTAACCCGAACCCCAATTGTAGTCCTATCCCAAACCCTAACCCAAACCCGAAACCTAACCCTAACACTAGCCCTATTCCTAACCTAACCCTAAACCTATCCCTAACCCTAGGTTTAGCCCTAACCTTAACCCTAACCCTAACACTAATTTTAGTTCTAACCCTAACCATAATTTTAGAACTAGCCCTAAACTTAACCCTATCTCTAACACGAGCCTTAACCCTACCCTAAAAGTTGTTTGCGCCCTAATCCTAACCTAAACTCCAGCCCTAAACCTAGTCCTAATTTTAACCCTAACCTAACCCTAGTTCTAGCCCAAACCCTAAACCTAACACTAATCATATTTCTAACGTAACAATAAATTTAACTTTAAACTTGCACTAACACATACTCAAACCACAAACTTCAAACAAAACATAACCATAAAAGTAATGAGAACCCTGAAAGGGACTCTCACTATACACTTATTTCTAATTATAAACCAAACACAAACAGGACCCATAACATTAATCCAAACACAAAACCTATTCATAACCTTCAATCTAACACTAACGATAATCTAAACCTAACACTAACCTAAACAGACCAAACCCTAAACCTAACCCAAACATTAACCCTAGGTCTAATCCTAACCCAAACCCTAACCCTAACACTAACCCAAACCCATATTTTAAACCTTACCCTAGGTCTAGCCCTTACCCTAAAACTAACATTACCCCTAACCCTAACCATAACCCAAAACCTAAACCTAACCTTAACCTGAGCCTTAACCATAACACTAACCCTAACACTATCCCTATGCTTAGCCCTAACTTTAACCCTAAAACTAAACCTAATCCTAGTACTAACCCTAAACCTAACCCTAAACGTAGCCCTATTCCCTAGCCCTAAACCGAAACCTAACCCTAACACTAGCCCTAGCCCTAACCTAACTTGAACCCTAACCCTAACCCTAGGATTAGCACTAACTTTCCCCCTAACGATAAAGCTCAAAATACTTCTTACCCTAACCCTAACCCTAGCACCAACACTAAATTTAACCTTATCTCTAACATGAGCCTTAACCCTAGCCTTAACCCTAACCCTAACGCTAACACTAACCCTAACCTTAGCCCTAACCCTAAAACTAAACCTAATTCCAGTTTTAGGACAAACCCTAAATTTAACCCTAACCCTAACCCTAACCCTAGCCCTAAATCTAACCCTAACCCTACCCCTAACACTAACCCTAACCCTACCCCTAACCATAACTACCCTAACCCGACCCTAACCTTAGCCCCAAACCTAATTCTACCCCTAACCCTAACCCAAAGCCTAACCCTAAATCTAAACCTAGCACTAGGCCTAGCCCTAGTCCTAATACTAACCCTAACCCGAACCCTAACCCGAACCCTAACCCTACCCCTAGCCATAAACCTAACCCTAATCCTAAAACTACATGAAACCTATTTCTAAGCCTAAAACTAACCCTAACCGTACCCCTAACCCTTACCTCAAACTTTACCCTATGTGTAGCCCTAACCCTAAACTTAACCCTAACACTAACATTATACCTAGCTCTACTCTAAGTCGAAACCTAACCCTATCCCTAACCATAATCCTAACGCTAAACCTAAACCTAAACTTAAACATTACCCTAGGTCTAACCCTAATCAAAACCCTAGCCCTTAGCCTAACACTAAGCCTCACCGACACCATAACCCTATTTCTAACACTAACCCTAACCCTAACCCTAACCTTAAACCTTAGCCTAGGTGTAGCACTAACCCTAACCCTAACCCTAACCCTAAACCTAACCCTAGGTATAATCCTAAACCAAACCCTAAACCTAACCCTAACACTAACCCTAACATTATCACTAGATCTAACAGCATCCGAACTCTAAACCTAGTTGTAACCCTAATCCTAACTCTAACGCTAACTCTAGCCATAATCCAAACCCTAACGTTAACTGTAACCCTAACCCTAACCCTAACACTAACCTTAACCCTAGCCCTAAACCTAACCCTAACCCTATCCATAACCCTAACCTTAACACTAAACCGAACCTTAAATTGTACCATAGATCTAGCCCTAATACTAACCCTTGCTCTAACCCTAACCCTAACCCTAACCCTAACCCTAACCCTAACCCTAACCCTAACCCTAACCCTATCCCTAAATTAGCACTAGGCCCTGCCCTAATCTTAATAAGCCTAATCTTAATTAAAATTCTAACCCTAACCCTAAACCTAGCACTAGCCCTAAACTTAATCCTATCTCTAACATGAGCCTTAAACTTAGCCTTAACCCTAAAACTAACCCTAAATCTAATTCTAACCCTAACACAAACCCTAACACTAGCCCTAAACTTAACCCTATCTCTAAGACGAGCCTTAACCCTAGCCTTAACCCTAATCCTAATCCTAACACTAGCCCTAAAATTATCCCTAGCTCTACCCGAACCCGAACCCTAACTCTAGTTCTAAACCTAACGCTAACCCTAACCCTAACCCTAACCCTAAACGTATCCTTATCCCCAACCCTACCCCTAAACCTAATCCTAACCTTAAACCTTACCCTAGTTCTGACCTTAACCCTAACCCTAGCCTTAACCTTAACAATAACTTTATCACTAGCTTTACCCTAAACCGAACCCTAACCCTAGCCCTAAACCAAACCCTAACCCTAACCCTAACCCGAACCTTAACCCTATCCCTAAGCCTAGAACTTGGCCTAGTCCTAATCTTAACACTAACCCTAACCATAATTCTAATTCTAACCCTAACCCTAACCCTAACCCTATCACTAGCCCTGAACTTAACACTATCTCTAACACGAGCCTTAATCCAAGCCTTAACCCTAACCCTAAACCTGGCTCGTGCCCTAATCCTAACCTTACTCCAGCCATAAGCCTAGTCCTAATTTTAACCCTAACCTAAACCTAGTTCAAGCCCTAACCCTAAACCTAACACTAATCATATTTCTAACGTAACCGTAAACCTAATTTTAACATGCACTAACACATACTCAAACCCCAAACTTCAAACAAATCCTAAACGTAAAAGTAATGTTAACCCTAAAAGGGACTTTCACACTACACTCATTTCTAATTATAAACCAACAGTACCCATAACCTTAATCCAAACACAAAAACTAATCATAACCTTCAATCTAAGATTAACACTAATCTAAACCTAACGCTCACACAAAACATAGACCGAACCCTAACCCTAACCTTAAACATAACCCTAGGTCTAATCTGCACTCAAACCCTAATCCTAACTTTAACCCTAACCCTAATATTATCTCTAGCTCTATCCGCATATGAACCCTAAACCTACTTCTAACCCTAACCCTAACCCTAACGCTAACCCTCTCCTAAACCTATTTTTAACCCTAACCATAACCCTAATCCTAACCGTAACTAACATAATCCCTAGCTCTAACCTAACCCGAACCCTAACCCTAGCCCTGACACTATCCTTAACCCAAACACTAACCCTAACCCTAACCTAAAACCTTACCCTAGGTCTACCCCTCACCCTAACACAGCCCTAACCATAACACAAACCTAAACCTAACCCTAACCTGAAACCTTAACCTAGGTGTAGCATTAACTGTAACCGTAACTCTAACCCAATCCTTAACCCTAACATTATCCCTAGCTCTACTATAACCCGAATTCTAACCATATCCCTAATCATATTTCTAATGCTAAACCTAACCCTAACCTTAAACATTAAACTAGGTCTAACCCTAATCCTAACCTAGCCCTAACTCTAACCCTAAACCTAATTCTAAACCTAACCCTAGCACTAGCCCTAAACTTAACCCTATCTCTAACATGAGCCTTAACCCTAGCCTTAACCCTAAACTTAACTCTAGGTATAATCCTAACCCAAACCCTAACCCTAACCCTAACCCTAACCACAAAACTTACCCTAGGTCTAACCCTAACCCTAAACCTAAACCTAACCCTAAACCAAACCCTAACCCTAACCCTAACCCTATCTCTAACCCTAACCCTAACCCTAAACCTAAGCCTAACCTTAAACCTTACCCTAGTTCTAGCCCTAACCCTAAACCTATCCCTAACCCTAACCCTAACCCTAGCCCTAACCCTAACCCTAACCCTAACCCTATCCCTAACACTAAACTTAACCCTAACCCTAAACCTAACGTGAAACCTTACCCTGGGTCTGACCCTAACCCTAACCCTAACCATAAACCTAAACAGAACCCTAACCCTAACCCTAACCCTATACCTTACCCTAACCCTAACCCTAACCCTAAACTTAAACCTTACCCTAAGTGTAGCACTATTCTTAACCCTAACCCTAACCCTAACCCTATCCCTATGCCTAACACTTACCCTAACCCTAACCCTATCCATAAACTTAAACCTTACCCTAGGTGTAGCACTAACCCTAACCCTAACCCTAACCTGATCCCTAACCGAAAACCTAACCCTAACCTAACCCTAACCCTAAACCTAGCCTTAACCCTAACCCTTCCCTAAACGAAAACCTAACCCTAACCCTAACCCTAATCTTAGCACTAGCCCTAAACTTAACCCTATCTCTAACACGAGACTTAACCCTAGCCTTAAACCTAACCCTAAACCTGGCTCGTGCCCTAATTCTAACCTTAAATCCAGCCCTAAGCCTAGTCCTAATGTCAACCCTAACCTAACACTAGTTCTAGCCCTAACCCTATTCCTTACACTAATCATATTTCTAACGTAACCCTAAACCTAATTGTCAACATGCACTAAAACATACTCAAACCCCAATCTTCAAACAAAACCTAACCATAAAAGTAATGTTAACCCTAAAAGGGACTCTCACTCTCCACTTACTCTAATTGTAAACCAAACGCAAACAGTACCCATAACCTTAATCGAAACACAAAACCTATGAATAACCTTCAATCTAACATAACGCTAATCTAAAACTAATGCTAGCACAAAACCTACAGCTAGACCAAACCCTAACCCTAACCCTAAACCTAAACCTAGGTCTAATCCTAACCCAAACCCTAAACCTAACCCTAAATCTAAACCTAACATTATCCCTAGCTCTACCCGAACCTGAACCCTAACCGTAGTACTAACCCTAACCCTAACCCTAACCCTAACCCTAACACTAACACTAACCCTAAACCTAAACCTATCCTTAACCCTAACCCTAACACTATCCCTAAAGCTAACCCTATCCCTAACCCTAGCACTAACCCTTAACGCAACCCTAACCCTAAACCTAACCCTATCCCTAACCCTAACCCAAACCCTAACCCTATCCTTAACCCTAACATTATCCCTAGCTCTACTCTAACTGGAACCCTAACCCTATACCTAATCCTAACCCTAATTCTAAGCCTAATCTTAAACCTTAACCAAGGTCTAACCATAACCCTAACCCTAGCCCTAAATTTAACCCTAACCGTAACCCTAACCCTAAACCTAACCCTAGTCCTAGTACTAACCCTAACCCTAATCATAACCCTAACCCTACCTCAGCCATAACGCTAACCCTAAACCTAACCCTAACCCTAACCTTACCCCTAGCCATAATCCTAACCCTAACCCTAACCCTAACCCTACCCCTACCCCTAACCCTAATCTTAAACATTGCCCTAGGACTAAACCTAACCATAACCCTAGCCCTAAGCCTAACTCTAACCCTTACCCTACCCCTAAACTTAAACCTTACCCTAGGTGTAGAACAAATGCTAACCATAACCCTAACCATATCCCTGAACCTAACGTTATCCCTAGCTGTACTATAACCCAATCCTAACCCTATCCCAACCCTAACTCTATACCTAACCCTAATTCTAATCTTAAACCTTACCCTAGGGCTAACCCTAACCCTAACCCTAACCGTAACACTAACCCTAACTTTAACCCTAGTTCTGGCCGTAACCCTAACCCTAATCCTAGTACTAGGCCGAAAACTAACCCTAACTCTAACACTAGCAGTAGTTCTAACCCTAACCCTTACCTTAACCCTAACCCTAACCCTAAACCTAACGCTAACCCTAACCCCAAACCCTAACACTAACCCTAACCCTAACCTAACCCAAACCCTAACCATAATCCTAACCCTATTTATAACCCTATACCTAACCCTAACCCTAACCCTACCCTTAAGCCTTTCCCTAGGTGTAGCCCTAACCCTAACCCTATCCCTAACTCTACACCTAACCCTAACATTATACCTAGCTATACCCTAACAGGAACCTTAACTCTAATCCTAACCCTAACCCTAACCCTAACCCTAACCCTAACCCTAACCCTAACCCTAACCCTAACCCTAACCCTAGTTCTAGCCCTAACCATAACCCTAAATCTAGTACTAGGCCAAAAACTAACCCTAACCCTAAGTCTAACTCTAGTACTAGTTCTAACCCTAACCCAAACCCTAGCACTAGCCCTAACCATAGCCCTAACCGTAATCCTAAACCGATTCTTAACTATAACCCTAACCCTTCCCTTACCATAATCTAACATTATTTCTAGCTCTATGTTAAACCGAAACCTAAACGTAGCCCTAAAACAAACCCTAACCCTAACCCTAACCCTAACCCTAGCCCTAACCTTAACCCTAACCCTAACCCTAACACTAGCACTATCCCTAACCTAACTCTAAACCTATCCCTAATCCTAGGTTTAGCCCTAACTTAACCCTAACCCTAACACTAATTCTTATTCTAACCCTAACCCTAACCCTAGAACTAGCCCTAAACTTAACCGTAACTCTAACACAAGACTTGATCCTAGCCTTAACCTAACCCTAACCTGGCTCGTGCCCTAATCCTAACCTTAACTCAAGCCATGAGCCTAGTCCTAATTTTAACCCTAACCTAACCCTAGTTCTAGCCCAAACCCTAAACCTAACACTAATCATATTTCTAACGTAACCCTAAACCTAATTTTAAACTTGCACTAATACATACACAAACACCAAACATCAAACACACCTAACCATAAAAGTAATGTGAACCCTAAGAGGGACTCTCACTAAACACTTATTTCTAATTTTAAACCAAACACAAACAGTAACCATAACATTAATCCAAACAGAAAAACTAATCATAACCTTCATCTAACACTAACGCTAATCTAAACCTAACGCTAGCACAAAACCTAAATGTAGACCGAAACCTAACCCTAACCCTAAACCTAAGCCTAAGTCTAATTCTAACAATAACCCTAACCCTAACCCTAACCCTAACCCTAACACTAACCCTAACCCTAACCCTAACCAAACCTAGTCCTAACCCTAACCCTAACCTTAAAACCCTAGGTCTAACCCTAACCCTATCTGTAACCCTAACCCTAACCGTTACACTAACCATAACCCTAACCATAACCTTAAACCTTACCCTGGGTCTAGCCCTAAACCTAACCCTAGCTCTAACCCTAACCCTAACCATAACCCTAACCTTAACTCTAAACCTAGCACTAGGCACTGCCCTAATCTTAACACTAAACCTAACCCTAATTCTATTTCTAACCCTAATGCTAACCCTAGCACTAGCCCTAAACTTAACCCTATTTCTAACACGAGCCTTAACCTAGCCTTAACCCTAACCCTAACCCTAAAACTAGCCCTAACCCTATCTCTACCACTAGGTTTAGCCCTAACCTTAACCCTAACCCGAACACTAATTCTAATTCTAAACCTAACCCTAACCCGAGAACTAGCCCTAAACTTAACCCTATCTCTAACACAAGCCTTAACCCTAGCATTAACCCTAACCCTAAACCTGTCTCGTGACCTAATCCTAACCTTAACTGCAGCCCTAAGCGTAGTCCTAATTTTAACACTAAACTAATCCTAGTTCTAGCCCAAACCCTAAAGCTAACACTAATCATATTTCTAACATAATCCTAAACCTAACTTTAAACTAGCACTAACACATACTCAAACCCAATCTTCAAACAAAACCTAACCATAAAAGTAATGTTAACCCTAAAAGGGACTCTCACTCTACAATTATTTCTAATTATAAACGAAACACAAACAGTACCCATCACCCTAATCAAAACACAAAACCAAATAATAACCTTCAATCTAACACTTATGCTAATCTAAACCCAATGCTACCACAAAACCTAAACGTAGACACAACCCTAACCCTAACCCTAATATTATCTCTAGGTCTACCCGAACCCGAACCCTAAATCAAGCCCTAACCCAAACCCTAACCCTAACCCTAACCCTAACCCTAACCGAAAACCTAACCCTAACCCTAACCCTAACCGAAATTCTAATTCTAACGCTAAACCTAACCCTAACACTAACCCGAAACATAATTCTAACATTATCCCTAGTTCTATCATACCCGAACCCTAACCATAGCTCTAACCCAAACCCTAACCCTAACCCTAAACCTAAACCTAAACCTAATCCTAACTCTAACCCTATACCTAACCCTAACCCTAAACCTAACCCGAACCCTAACCCTAACCCTAACATTATCTCTACGTCTACCCAAACCCGAACCCTAAAGCAAGCCCTAACTCAAACCCTAACCCTAACCTTAACCCTAACTGAAAACCTAACCCTAAAACTAACCGTAACCGAAATTCTAATTCTAACGCTAACCCTAACACTAACACTAACCCGAAACATAATTCTAACATTATCCCTAGCTCTACCATACTCAAACCCTAACCATAGCCCTAACCGAAACCCTAAACCTAACCCTAACCCTAACCCTAAGCCTAACACGGACTCTAACCCTATCCCTAACCCTAGCCCTAACCCTAACCCTAACCCTAACCTTATACCTTACCTTAGGTCTAGCCCTAACCCTAATCCTAGCCCTAACCCTAAACCTAACCCTAACCCTATCACAAACCCTAACCCTAACCCTAACCCTAACCCTAACCTTAACCCTTACCCTAGATCTAGCCCTAAGCCTAGCCCTCACCCAAACCCTAATCTAAACCCTACCCTATCCCTAATTCTAATTCTAACCCTAACCCTAACCCTAGCACTAGCCCTAAACTTAACCCTATCTCTAACAAGAGCCTTAACCCTAGACTTAACATAACCCTAAACCTAACTTTAACCAAAACCTAGCCCTAACCCTAACCCTAACCGTAACCCTAACCCTAAACCTAGCACTAGGCCTAGCTCTAATCTTAACCCTAACTCTAACCATATTCTAATTCTAACCCTAACCCAGACCCTAGCACTAGCCCTAAATTTAATCCTATCACTAACATGAGCCATAACCCTAGCCTTAATCCTAACCCTAACCCTAACACTAGCCCTAACCTTAGCCCTAATTTAACCCTAAACCTAAAACTAGACATAGTACTAACCTTGATCCTAACCCTAACCTTAGCCCTACCCCTAGCCCTAAACCGAACCCTAACCCTAAAACTAGCCCTAGCCCTACCCTAACTCTAACCCCAACCCTAACCCGAGGTTTAGCCCTAAAATTAACCGTAACCCTAACCCTAATTCTAATTCTAACCCTAACCCTAACCCTAGCACTAGCCCTAAACTTAAACCTATCTCTAACACGAGCCTTAACCCTAGCCTTAACCCTTACCCTAAACCTAGCTTGCACCCTAATCCTAACCCTAACTCCAGCCCTAAGCCTAGCCCTAATCCTAACCCTAACCTAACCCTAGTTCTAGCCCTAACACTGAACATAATTCTAATGTAACCCTACGCCAACTTTGACCTTGCTATAACACATACTCAAACCCCAATCTCCAAAAAAAACCTAAACATAAAAGTAATGTTAACCTTAAAAGAGACTCTCACTCTACACTTATTTCTAATTATAAACCAAACACAAACAGTACCCATAACCTTAATTTAAACACAAAACGTAATCATAACCTTCAATCTAAAACTAACGCTAATCTAAACCTAACGCTAGCACAAAACCTAAACCTAGACCGAACCGTAACCCTAATCCTAAACCTAACCCTAGGTCTATTCCTAACCCAAACCCTAACCCTAATCCTAACGCTAACCCTAATTCTAACCCTATCCTTAACCCTAACGCTACCCTAACCCTAATCCTAACCCTAATCTTAAACCTTACCCTAGGTGTAGCCCTAACCCTAAACCTAACCTTAACCCTAACCCTAATATTATCCCTACTTCTACACTAACCCGAACCCTAATTCAAACAATAAACCTAACCCTAGCCCTAACACTAACCCTAACCTTAACACTATCCCTAACCCTAACCCTAACCTTAAACCTTACCCTAAGTGTAGCCCTAAACCTAACCCAAAACCTAACCCTAATTCTAAACCTAACCCTAACATTATTCCTAGTTCTACCCTAACCCGAAACCTAACCATAGCCCTATGCAAACTGTAAACCTAAAGCTAACCCGAAACTTAACCCAAAACCTAACTCTAACCCTAGCCCTAAGCCTAACACTAACCCTAACCCTAACCCTAACCCTAACGCTAACCCTAACCCTAACCCTACCCTAACCCTAACCCTAAACCTAATCCTAACCCTAACATTATCCTTATCTCTGCCCTAACCCAATCCCTAGCCCTAAGTTTTTCCTAACCCTAACCCTAACCCTAAACCTACCCATAACATTATCCCTAGATCTACCCTAAACCAAACCCTAACCATAGCCCTTACCCAAACCCTAACTTTAACCCTAACCCTAACACTAAATCTAACCCTAACATTGTCCCTAGCTCTACCCGAACCCGAAACCTAACCCTAGTTCTAACCCTAACCCTAACCCTAACCCTAATCGTAACCCTAAACCTATTCTTAACAATAACCCTAACCCTAACCCTATCTAACCCTAAAACTAACGCTAGCTCTACCCTAACGCGAAAGCTAACCCTAGCCCTAACCCTAACCCTAACCCTAACCCTAGTCCTAACCCTAACCCTAACACGAACCCTAACCCTATAACTAACCGTAACCCTAAGCCTAAACCTAACCCTAAACCTAACATTATTTCTAACTCTACCCTAACCCGAACCCTAACCCTAAACCGAACCCTAACGGTAGCCCTAAACCTGACCCTAACCGTAACCCTATCCCTACACCTAACTCTAACCCCAACCCTAACCCTAAACTTAACCCTAACCCTAACCCAAAACCTAAACCTATCCCTAACCCAAACCCTAACCGTAATCCTAACCCAAAACATAGCACTAGGCCTAGACCTAATCTTAACCCTAACCCTAACCCTAATTCTAATTCTAACCCTAACCCTAACCCTAGACTAGCCCTAACTTAACCCTATCTCTAACACGAGCATTAACCCTAGCCTGAACCCTAAACCTACACCTAATTCTAATTCTAACCCTAACCCAAACCCTAGCACTAGCCCTATACTTAACCCTATTTCTAACACGAGACTTAACCTAGACTTAACCCTAACCCTAACCTTAAAACTAGCTGTATCCTTAGCCCTAAATTTAACCCTAAACCTAAACCTAGTCCTAGAACTAACCCTAATCCTAAACCTAAACTCAGCACTTTACCTAGACCTAACCCGAACCCTAACCCTAACACTAACCCTACCCTAATCCTAACCTTAACATTATCCCTAGCTCTACCCTAACCCGAACCCTAACCCTAGTTCTAACCCAAACCCTAACCTTAAGGCTAAGCCTAGCCCTAACCCTAATTTTTATCCTAACACTCACCCTAGTCCTATTCCTAACCCTAACTCTAACTCTAAACCTATCCCTAACCCTAACCCTAACCCTAATCCTAACCCTAACACTAACCCTAATCCTAACCCTAAACCTAACCCTAACCCTAACCCTAACCCTAACCCTAACCCTAACCCTAACCCTAACACTAGCCCTAACCTCAGCCCTCACTTTAACGCTAAACCTAAACCTAGTCGTAGTACTAACCCTAATTTTAACCCTAAACTTAGCTTTATACTTAACCCTAACCCGAAACCTAACCTTAGACGTAAACCTATGATTAATTCTAACCTTAAACCTAACCCTAACCCTAGCCCTAACCTTAACCCTAACCCTAAACCTATTCCTATTCCTAACCCTACCCTAACCCTAACCCTAAACTCAACCTTACCCAAGGTGTAGCCCTAACCCTAACCCTAACCTGACATTAACCCTAGCTCTACCCTAACCCGAACCATAACCCTAGCCCTTAACGAAACCCTAGCCCTAACCGTAACCCTAACCCTAAACATAGCACTAGGCCTAGCACTAATTTTAACCCTAACCCTAACCCTAATACTAATTCTAACCCAAACACTAACCTTAGCACTAGCCCTAATCTTAACACTATCTCTAACACGAGCCTTAACCCTAGCCTTAACTGTAACAATAACCCTAACACTAGCCCTAACCTTAGCACTAACCCTAACCCTAACCTAACCCTAGTTCTAGTACTAACCCTATTCCTAACCCTAGCCAAAACCCTAACCCTAACCCTATCCTTAGCCCTAACCCTAACCCTTACCCTAACCCTAACTATAGCCCTAACCCTAACCCAAATACTAACACTAACCCTAACCTAACCATAACCCTAAACCTAAACCTAACCCAAACCTTATCCCTAACCCTAACCCTAACATTAAACCGTACCCTAGGTCTAACCCTAAATCTAACCCTAAGCCTAACCCTAACCTTAACCCTAACCATAACCCTATACTTATCACTAGGCCTAGTCCTAATCTTAACCCTAACCCTAACCCTAATTCTAATTCTAACCCTAACCCAAACCCTAGTTCTAACCCTAAACTTAAATTTTTCTCTAACATGAGCCTTAACCCTGGCCTAAACCATAACCCTAAACCTAGCTTGTGCCCTAATACTATCCTTAACTCCAGCCCCAAGCCTAGCCCTCATCCTAACTCTAACCTAAACCTAGTTCTAGCCCTAACCCTAAACCTAACACTAATCATATTACTAACGTAACCCTAAACCTAACTTTCAACTTGCACTAACACATACTCAAACCCCAATCTTCAAACAAAACCTAACCATAAAAGTAATGTGAACCCTAAAAGGGACTCTCAATCTACACTTATTTCTAATTATAAACCAGAACAGAAAGTACCCATAAGCTTTTCGAAACACAAAACCTAATAATAACCTTCAATCTAACACTAACGATAAACTAAACCTAAGGCTAGCACAAAACGTAAACTTACACCGATCCTCAACCCTAACCCTAAAATTAACCCTAGGTCTAATCCTAACCCAAACCCTAACCCTAACCCTAAACCTAACCCTAACATTATCCCTAGCTCTACCAAACCCGAACCATAACCCTAGTTCTAAACCTAACGCTAACCCTAACCCTAACCCTAACTTTAACCCTAAACCTATCCTTAAACTTCACCCTAACCCTAAACCTAACTCTAACCTTAACCAAAACCCTAGCCCAAACTATAACCCTAACCCTAACCCTAACCCTAACCCTATCCCTAAACCTAACCCAAACCCTAAACCTATCCCTAAGCCTAACCCTAAACCTAACCCTATCCCTAAACCTAACCCTAACCTTAAACTGTAAACCTGGTGTAGCACCAACTCTAACGATAAACCTAACCCTAACCCTAACATTATCCCTAGTTCTAACCTAACACGAACCCTAACCCTAGCCCTAACCCAAACCCTAAATCTAACCCTAACCATAAAACTAACCCGAAACCTATCACTAGCATAGCCCTAATCTTAACACTAATTCTAACCTTAATCCTAACTTTAACACTAACCCTACCTTAAACCTTACCCTAGGTGTAGCACCAACTGTAACCCTAACCGTAACCCAATTTCTAACCCTAACATTAACACTAGCTCAACTCTAATCCGAACCCTAACCCTATTCCTAACCCTAACTCTAACGCTAACCCTAACCCTAACCTTAAACATTACCCTAGGTCTAACCATAAACCAAACTCTAGCTCCAACCCTAACACTCACCCTAACCTAACCCTAACCCTAACCCTAACCCTAACCCTAACCCTAACCCCTAACCATAACCCTAACCCTAACCCTAACCCTAAACCTAACCCTAACCCCTAACCATAACCCTAACCCTAACCCTAACTCTAACCCTACCCGACCACTAACCCTAGTCCTAGGACTAACCCTAACCCTAAACCTGACCCTACCTTAAACCTTACCCTAGATCTGACCCTAACCCTAACCCTAGCCCTAACCCTACCCTAACCCTAACCCTAACCTTAACCCTAACACTAACCCTAACCCTAACCCTTAACACTAGCCTTAACACTAACCCTAACCCAAACAATAGCTCTAAAATTATTTCTATCTCTACCTGACCCGAACCCAAACCCTAGTTCTAACCCTAAACCTGAACCTAACCCTAGCCCTAACCCTAACCCTAAACCAATCCTTAACCATAACCCTAACCCTAACCCTAAACCTAACCCTAACCCTAACCCTAACCCTAACCCTAACCCTAACCCTAACCCTAACC
>PVKZ01007054.1:0-26951 GCA_004027375.1 Macroglossus sobrinus | reverse complement strand
GCAGGGGGATTGGTTGAGGAAAAAAGGGGGGTATAGCGTAGCGTGATCGGATAGGGGCGTTCAAGTGGGGGGAGGTGAGGTGAGAGGTAGGCAGTGCGGATGTCTTGGCGCGCGCGGGCTCTTTGTCTTGGCGCCAGGAAGAGAAGCAGGAACCTTACAGGCCGTGGCCATTTTGCTTCTCCCGTGTGGCTCCCAACAGGCCGCTGCAGGTGGCGCCCCCAGACCGTGGGCAACTTAGCAAGCAGAGCACGATGGAGCTGGTCTCAGGGCCCGGCTCTACGCCTCATCACTCACTGCTCTGAGCCTCCGTTTCCTCACCTGCGGAATGGGGTTGCTGATGACCTCATAGGCACGAGGACGTACAAGGCCGTGCGTGTCAGCGTGTGCCAGCGCGCACCGGAGCCGTGCGTGTCGGCGTGTGCCAGCGCGCACCGGCGCCGTGCGTGTCTGCATGCACTAGCATGTACCCAGTGCTGCATGTAAGGTTCAGCCCAAAGCGTTTTTGACACTGATATCCTAAGACAAGAAGAGCCTTTGCTGGCGCCACAGAGCACACGAGGATGAGGGTGATGTGGTGTCCGCTCTGCAGAGACTCTGGAGCCCCGCCCCCATGTGGCCCCTGACGCCTCCTTCAGATGCCACCACCTCTGTGAAGCCCTCTCTGGTTTCTCTCTCCCAGACGCTTCCTCCGGTCACCTCTAGGCATTGCTGTCTCTCCCGCATCCAGTTCCGAGTGGCCGGGGACAGAGGCCATCTCATTCAGCGCCCCACCCCTGGGGCCGGCACCATGATTCGTGCTCCAGAAGCGTGTGTCACGCTAACGATAGCTCCCAGTGCACGAGGCGCGTTCGTGTCATGTCGGGCGCTGCGCGGTGGGGGCGCTGAGCCCCGCCTGTGCTGTTCTGTCCTGACTGACAGCAGGCGGTGGGCGGGAGCGGGGGAGGGGCGGGGTCTTCGCCGATGTGTGCGTGCCACGTGGGCTGCCCTTGGAGGCTGTTGGGGACCCCTAGGCCTGGTGTGGAGGGACAGGGGACATGGGAGGTCATTCGATCCTTCTGATCTTGTTGTACCCGACGAGGCTGAGCAGCACCCGGCCAGGGACACTTGCGGTGGGAGGGGGAGAAGGTTCTAGTCTCAGACGCCGGCTGTGCTGGACGCTCTGTGACTTCGGTGATCTTCTTCACTCTTGTGGAGACTCAGGTGGCTCCACTCGGAAATGGGACAATACCTGCATTTTTCAGCAGGTTTCGGGAATTAATATGTGTAGAAATAGGACAAAAATAGACACGTCACAGCCACGTGATTCAGCCGAGTTTTCTTTTCTCCTTGGCTATTTTTGGGGATGTGTGTCGAAGAAGACACCCTTGTCTTCTACAGGAGTCAGAGAAAATAGCTCCTCCGTAGGCGCTCGGCAGTGAACTTGCTCCTGGCGCTCAGCCCAGTGGGTTATTTTCGGGACCCGGTTCCCTTCCAGTGCTTTTTGCATCTGGGCCCCACCCAATTCCGGGGGTGCGGTGCCGCCCCTGCCTTCCCACCAGGCAAGGGCTGCCGAGCAAAGAATAGAGCCCACGTCCCCCATCCCCCGCTTCCCCTGGGGGCTGAGCACCCAAATCGCCCAGAAGCCGGAGCATTAGCGGATCACGCTGGAATCCACACAGGCTGCAGCTGGGCTGGGGGATTAGAGACAAGTGTTCTGTCGAGAATAAGCCTCTCTGCAGAGGCATTTGCAGAAACCAGACTGTCACAGCAGAATGAGACATCGCAGGGAGGTGAGGGTGGCCGAGCTGAGCCGCGTCCCTTTGCCATTAGCCAGACACCTCTCAGCCTGCAGCCCTGGCTTTCCTGCTGCACTGCAGGGAGCTAGAGCTTGGGGTTTAGAGATGCAGTGAGGGCTGAGTCCCCTGCCCATCACCAGGCAGCGGCTTTGCCCTTGGGGAATTGTTTTTCCTCTCTGATGGGTGGCTTATCTGTCAGAGGGATACTAATGCCTGCCTTGCAGGAGGGCTGAGAAGATTAAACAAAATAAGCATATAAAAGCCTCAAGCTTAGCGCCAGGCACAAAAGTGCTCAATAAAAAGCCCTCTGCTGGCCCTTGTGTTTCTGTTACTTTGTATTCCTGTTACTTTGTGTTTCTGTTAGTTTGTATTCTGTTACTTTGTTTCTGTTACTTTGTATTTCTGTTAGTTTGTATTCTGTTACTTTGTGTTTCTGTTACTTTGTATTCCCGTTACTTTGTGTTTCTGTTAGTTTGTCCACATAATGAAATCACGTGTCGCTCCAGGAGCCCGATGTGGCCTTGTGGGCGGGACGCTGAGTGAAGGGTCTCAGAGGTAGTCGTGGTCGGCCGTAGCTCTGACTGTGGTGTGGCCCTCAGCCAGACGCTGGCACCGCCTACGTCTCAGCTTCCTGCCATGTAGAAAGAAGCGGGGACATGGTCATTTTGAGGCCCCCTTCAGCCCTTTCTCTGCCACGTTTACTGTGGCGTCCTCGACACTGCCCAGCACAGCTGGGAGACCTTGACACGTGTCGATGTATCAGTACAGATTTTGCAGAAAAACAGAATCGATGGGATGTGTGTGTACATGCACACACACACACACACACACACACACACACACACACACACACACCAGAGAGCGCATTATTTTCAGGAATTGTCTCATGTGCTAACGGAAGCTGACAAGTCCACAATCTGAAGGTGAGGCCAACAGACTGGACACCCAAGAAAGCGTTACAGGCTGAGTCCTGAGACAGTTTTCTGCCTGAAAGGTCAACAGTCATTTTTTAATCCAAGCCTTCAACTTATTGGGTGAGGCCCACCCACGTTATGGCGGGCAGTCTGCTCTCCTCGAAGTCTAACGATTTAAATGTTTGCGCCATCGAAAACACGCCTTCCCAGAAACTTCTAGAACAATGTTTGACCCAACATCTGGGTACCGTGGCCTGGCCAAATCGACCCACAAAGTTAACTATCGCACTTAATTAAATCTCAGGCTCTGACAAGCCTCTCACTGAAGACCGGGAGGTGAGTTACTCAGAATCAGGAGACTCCCCCTCTCCCCCCAGAGATGCTGTGCACCCGCCCCCTTTCGTCTCTCTGGAAGCAGTGGGGGGTGGGCTCCACTGCCCAGGGGTGCTGCCGGCAGCCTGGTGGACAGATGCAGACTTTGGAGCTCGATTCGTCTCCCGAGCTCGGCCTCGGTGGGCCAGGTCTCCGATGGGCCCGTTCATGTGTTTACCCAGCAGTCGTGCATTCAGCCCCTACTGTGCGCTAGCCTCTGCGTGCTGCAGATGGATAACCCTCAGTCCTGCCCTCAGCGGCCATGTGATCCAGTGCCGGAGGCAAGGGAGGGATTAGAAATCTTAAACCCCGCGACAGCGTGCAAAGCGCAGTGCCCTGTTCTCCACACACACCTGTGAACGCCCGATCTGACCCAGGGCACGTCACGGGAGCCACCGGTGCCCACGTCCGTCATTCGTCCCCACGTGTCCCCTGGCAGGTGGAGAGCCCGAGTCAGACAGGGGTTGCGTTGGGTCTCTGCGGTCGCACAGCTGGCCGGGGACCGTCAGCCTGGGATGCCACCTCCCACCCACATGCGTGCCTGCGTGTGCATGTGTGTGCATGTGTGTGCGTGTGTGCGTGCGCGCGCACGCGTGTGTGCGTGTGTGCATGCGTGTGTGCATGTGTGTGCATGTGCGTGTGTGTGCGTGTGTGTGTGCATGTGCGTGCGTGTGTGCGTGCACGCGCGTGCATGTGTGCGCGCGCGCGTGTGTGCATGCGTGCATGCGTGTGCATGTGTGTGTGCGTGTGTGTGTGTGTGTGTGTGCACGCAGAGGGGGCTCATCACAGAACAGGATCCCCGCAGTGTAGACTCAGCGTCCGGCCAACCTCGGGAGGCTAGAAATCCAGAACCCAGAAGAAAGCGGGGAGGCGGGACGTCTGTCGAGCACCCGCCGTGTGTCATGCATGGGGTCACGTGTTCCGCAAGCATCCTCTTTCTGAGTCTCTTAACGGCCGTTCGCCTTTCTCTATACGGGACCCATTCTACAGATGAGGGACTGCAGCCCCGCGAGGCCGGGCGTCCCTTCCGATGACAGTCCTTTGCGCGGGAACTCCAGCCCAGCTGTGCGCCGTTCTGAAGAGACCCTTCTCTTCTGCGTGTTGTGCTAGTTAAACCGCGGCTCCGAGCGGAGCGGGATGCCGGCCCCGTGGCTCGGTCCCACGGCCGGTGCCGCCAGGGTGATCGGCCCGTGGCCGACCCCACACGAGGGGCGGCTCGCTTTTCCTCTCCTTCTCCTGTGTTTACTCGTCTCATCATTTTCGTACAGTTATGGTGAGACGTAACAGAAGTAGAATCGTTGCTATGTTTTTGCACGCAAAAAAAAGCGGTTCGCTCAACAAGCACGTTTGCTTGGATTCGGTGCTTCTTTCGCCCCCAAACCTCATCGCTCACTCACGTGGAAGGAATCCGAGTTACCCTGTTCCTATGGACGCTCGACTCGCACCCACTGGAGGCTAGGAGTTATACTTAGTGTGGAGGGATGGGGGTAAACTACATCTTTGTAGACAGTCCTGCTGTCGTTTAGAAGAGAAAGATCATATTTGTTATAGAAACGAGAACTCCCTGAACCTGAAAGCCATTCCACTGTCACAAACCCGTGAGGCCAGCGCCACCGTCACCCTCATCGTCATTGATCGTTGATGCCATGATTGTCACTATAATTTGAACGGGATGAGACAGAGCCTGGCAGACAGGAGGAGAGGCAGACGGCCGCCCAGGGGTGCAGGGCTGCTTGCCGCGCGTGCCACGGCTCCACCCCGTCTCTGTTCCCACAGGGGGGCTTCTACGCGTCCTCGGAGAACTGCGTGCAGCACGCTTACAAGTGGCACCGAGAGCTGTGCTTCCTGCTCCTGCACGCCCACCGGGGACTGCGCGCCCACTTCCTGGGCGTCATGCGGGACGTCCCCGAGCTGCCACATGTGGAGCTGGGTGAGGGGCTGGGCACGGGGGGCGGGAGGGGAACACTCATTCCCGGGGCCGGGGCTGGGGCGTGCGGGGGGACACTCATCCCCGGGGCTGGGCGCGGGAGGTGGAGGGGGTGACACTCATCCCCGGGGCCAGGCGCGGGAGGTGGAGGGGGTGACACTCATTCCTGGGGCCGGGGGCGCGGGGCGGGGGGACGCTCATCCTGCAGCTGGCCTGCCTCTCCTGGACCGGACTGGGGTGCGGGCAGGCACAGACGCCTGTGAGCCTCAGAGCAACAAGCCGGGCTTCTGGCCACCTTCTCTGGTCCCTGCTCCGCCCTGGCGGGGGGAGGGGGCGGGCGGGGTGTGCTCGCGGGGGAAGGGAAGACATGGGAACCTTGAGGACACAACACTCCTTCGCCCATTCCTTCGTCCTCCAGGCATTTACTGAATGCCTGCTGCGCACCGGGCACTCCTGGTGCATGGCGTTAAGTCACGTTCGTTCGAGGGAAAATGCTAGTCTCAACCTTAGTTACGCTGCAGTCACAGGATCGTGACTTACGAGAGTGTAAGACAGTCCCGAGAAAGAAATGCACAGATGCTTCAAATCCGGGTCATTACAGGAACCTCTCAGTGGCCAGGACATCCGGGTTCGGGGGGAACTGCTTCTCGCACGTCATCACACGTCACTTGAGAAGGGGACGAGAGGCAGGAGGAGGGGCCCTGGGCGTCGCGTTTCTCTCCGTGGCTTCCATCCCGCTCGACACCTGTGCCACTTCCGTGCGTTGGCAGCTGCTGCATTTCGGGGTGTGTCTGTCTCATCGTGTGTCGTGTTATTTTTTTTCCCCCCTAGAGTCCCTCGCTGTCGAAGAAACACTGTCTCAGCTGTGCTCGGAGCTACAGGTAATCAGAGAGCTGACACCTCGGGTCTGAACGCAGCAGTTACACGGGGCAAACGTGGCTGCTTGCTTCAGGAGTCAGAGAAGAAAAAGGACTTGGTTGAAGAGATCAGCTTTCTTCCCGTTACCCTACGTCACTAAGTGTCTGTCAGGCCCTCTCGTGGGCCGCGCTCCGTGCCGGGGATTTTGGAAGACCCGACGGCGTTCACAGGTCCCTGTGTCCTGGGGCTCACACCACACGCATTGGTTTGTCCACTGCTCATGCGTCTCGCACACTATGATTGACGGCTGACTCCGTGCTTCTCCCGGAGGGTGATCGGGCCCTGCACCTTGCTCAGGGGACCTCCGGTGTGGCCGGGGGCAGCGGAGCCCAGCTGCAGGCAGCTGCTTTGGGAAATGTCCATCTCTCTCTCTCCGATCGTAGAATTTCTCAGCTTCGGTGGGGGGGGGGGGGCGTGCGCATTCCCTGAGGCTCTCGCTGAAACGCGGATTCGGTTTTGGTCTGGAGGGAGGGAGAGGGGAGGGCAGGAGACTGTGCACGTCTCACACGCTCCCTGGAGAAGTGGGGGAAGTGGGACTTCTTGACCACGGCTGGAAGAGTAGCCAAATTCAGAACGTCCACCGGGGGCGCCCTTGCCCTTGGCATCTGGAGCTCCTTCTGGCATCAAGTGCGGGAACATAGTCCTCCCAGAGACAAATGTAACACACAGCTTTTCCCCGTCCCCTTTCCACTCCGGTGGCCGGGCCAGGAGTCAGGCCGTGTCCCCGGGCACGGCAGTGGCGGGAAGAGCCGTGCGGGTGGCAGATAAGCAGCTGGTAGGGGGAGCCCGGGTACCCAGGCCTGGGGGCCCCTCACTGACGCCACGTCAGCCCTGTAATCAGCGCTCATCCCCCTCATTATCCCCATGTAGGGACCGGGGCACGGAGAAGGCGGACGCTCCCCGTGTGCAGGCGAGGGAGGGGTGCTGGCGTCCACGCGCTGCGTGTGGTCACCGTGGTCTGTGCAGGTCACGTGGATGCCAGGGAGGGCCGTCTCAGACGTGCACGAGCACGTGGACGGGAGTGGAGTTTCACGGGGGTCATCAGAAGCGAGGGGGACGGCGCCGACCCCTCACACGGTCACCTGGCGGGGAGCAGACGAGTCCAAAGTGGGGGTGAGAGAGGAGAGGACAACACGTAGCCCAGCTGAGGGCCCGGCCACCGGCGGCGGGTCAGCGTGGCTGGCACCAGGTGTGCGCTGGGCGGAGGGGCCGTCATGATGAAGACGTCACCTCTTCGCAGGTGACGTTGTGACAGCACCTGCCGTGCGAGGGCCGCGTGGCCCTGCGGCTCTGTGGCTGGACACTCCTGCAGACGAGCCCAGCTCTGTGTCACCCTGGCCGTGCTGCTTTGTCCCTCTGGCTCCCGTTCATTGTCCTGTTAAATGAGGATCACAGGGCCGTTGTGGGGTGACGCAGGGGGCTCCGTGCACCGCCGGTGCCCTGCGGCCGGGTCGAGAGCGCCCGCCGTGGACGCCATGACACTCACAGAGCACTGAGCTCGGCAGGCACAGGGCGGTGTCGCGTCCAGGGAAAGGAGAGATTTGTGGGAGATGGAGACGTCGGCAAAGACCCCAGGCCCGAGACCGCAGGGGCTCCGGAGGGGCGGGGGGCATGGGGGCCTCACTGCTGCCCTCTGCTCCCCAGATGTCGACCAGCCCAGAGAAGATAGCCGAGCAGATCAGCAAGAACCTCGCCTGGCTGGCCTCCCACCTGATGGCTCTGTGGACCCAATTCCTGGACACGGTGACCCTGCACGCCCACGTGACCGCGTACCTCTCTCAGGAGCACCACACCCTGCGGGTAAGCGTCATGTGGTCCGGGCTCTCTGGTCACGTGATCCGGGCTCTCTGGTCACATGATCGCTCACAGCAGGTGGCGTGGCAGGCGGGACACCAACTGGGGTTGGCTCCTGTGGGCCTTTTAAAGTCCCGGCCCCACTGTGCACTCGCACTGGGGTTTTATGGCCCTACATAGCCCCTCAAAGCGTGGCTCGGCCCCTCGTAAAAAGCCCTCGTCGGCTACCAGGTGATAACCTAGCCCACCTCAGGGGATACTGCGGATGCTTTGAGAGCGTTTCTGAGAAAGCATTCTCAAACGTGGGGCGTCGCTCTGGGGGTGCGTCTTTGCCGCCAGCCTGGAAGCGTGCGGGCAGGTGAGGAGGAGGGCTCCTCACTTAGCATCTGGAGGACCCAGTGTGTGACTGAATCTACGCGTGCAGAGGGGACACACACGCGCGTGACCGGCTGCGTACGATCCGTTTCCTCTGCCTTTATCTGTGGTCCCTGTTTTCAGTGGTTTTATATTTTCTAGTAGCATCAATAAGACCAAAATATAAAAATGGCAGAAAGCCACGCAGGGACAGATAAACATGCGTTACACTGAGTCCCTGCGTCAGCCCGGGGCTGCAGCCGTGACGGAGGGGACCATGTGTCAGAGCACAAAGGTCGCCGTTCCGGGCCTGGGCAGCGGGCTCCGCCCGTCATGCCCACGCTCTGTGGTCCTCTGTGGACCTCAGCGTCCTTATGAAAAGAAACCAAGGCACCGCCCTCCCTGTGAACTGAATCGTCCGCCTGATTTCACCCCTCAGGTCCGGAGGTTTTCGGAGGCCTTCTTTTACATGGAGCACCAGAAGCTGGCCGTGCTGACCTTTCAGGAAAGTCTGTAAGTTCCCCCATCTCATGCCACGTCGCAGCCCCAATGCGGGCGGCCGAGACATCCCCGCGCCAAGTGGAGACGCGGCGGAAGGCGGGGGAGCCACAGCCCACCTCTGCGCGTCCAGGCTGCGTCCCGTCTGCGGGGGACGGAGGCAGACCGGCTGCAGAGGCGGGGGGTGGGGGAGGGAGCCGGCTGCTGGCCAAGGCCGATGGCCAAAGGTCCCTGAAGACAC
Organism: Macroglossus sobrinus; assembly: GCA_004027375.1. Lineage (NCBI taxonomy): Eukaryota > Metazoa > Chordata > Mammalia > Chiroptera > Pteropodidae > Macroglossus > Macroglossus sobrinus. The sequence continues at coordinate 18,158 of PVKZ01007054.1, read as the reverse complement.
CTCTGTGCTGAGTCCTCGCTGCAGAGTGAATTAGAAGCAGGTGGTGGGGCCACAAGCTATGTGAGGAAAAAACCCCACGGAACTCACTAGAGACTTTGCAGCAGTTACGAAATGCATTTAGCCTAAGAATTCAGACCAAACTCCCTTGTTCGGCGGGCGGAGGACTTTCCAAGGTCACCTTCCTCCGACGTGAAAGAAAAAGTGAGAGCACAGTTGCAAATGTCGGGGGTCGAAGGGTTATGAAGCAGCAGCAGACCTCAGGGCCTCGGGCGCGGGGGGAACGCAGGGCTTCTCGTGGTGCTTCGTAGGTTAAATTCTGACGGAGAAACAGGAAGGAAATGTCTGCATAGATAGCATCCCACGTCCGTACACATTCATCATCTTTGTCCCCAGAGAACGCTGACTTAGCGAAGCCGCTGTGGGCTCCCGTGCAGAGTGCCACAGCCACAGAGCGGCTGGTGACCACCTGGGCTGGGGAATGGCAAGGGGCTTCCTGAGGTCAGGCTGCTCCCCAAAGTGCTACAGTCAGACAGACAGACAGAGAGACAGACGTGAGCTATGCACACTCAGTTCTCCTCCCAAATACCACACCGTGAGACCCTCATCTTCCCCTGGACAAGAGTGAGGTGGCATCGGCAGAAATGACGGGATTTTAATCGTCTTCCCTTGAGGGGGATAAACTCTTCCCCCCTCTGGCAAGGAGTTGAGGAGAAGGGAACAAGCTTTTTCCAACTCTGAATTAGGAATATTGACTATTTGCAAACGCTGGGAGCAAATCTTTACTGGTGGAGGGATATTTGGGACATGGAGGAAGGCTGTGTGTAGTTTTGAAATCCTATATATATCGAGGAACCAAGAAACATGGTTCTTATATTAAAAAAAAAGCATCGTACCTTAACCCCCATGCCGATGTCCACAGGGGAAGCAATAAAGAAGAAAGCTTAGATGGGTCTTCACTCAAGTGCCACAAATGTGACCGAGATCCTCGGGGCCAGCGGTGGTCAGAGAAGTAGGAGTGAGGTTTCTGTAGATTGAAGTGTTTCCTGCAAAACGCAGGATTCCCGGCCATCTAGAAGCTCAGCCCTCGCTCCACAAACGGCATTTGTATCTAAATAGTACGTGACAAGTGCCCCGTGTTCTCCTAATCGTGCCGTGCTACCTCTGACCTCGGCACCCAGACCAGTCCTGAAGCGAATGCAGCCGATGAGAGCTGTAGGGACCGGGCGGGTGGCTGGGAGGAAAGGAAGGGCTGGCAGACGGACAGACGAACGGACAGAGGGACGGTGATCGTGAGTCTGTGGCGCGTGAGCTGCGGGTGTCTGTGGGATAACGGGGAAGGGGCGGCAGTTTGAAAGCGTGCTCGTCTTCCTTCGGTGCTCACCACCCCGTGCGCCCCCAGGACCCAGGCCCACAGCCAGCTGTCGCTGGACGTCCGGAACTCGGAGTACCTGGCCAGCATGCCCCCGCTGCCCGCAGAGTGCCTGGACATCGACGGCGACTGGAGCTCCCTGCCGGTCATCTTCGAGGACAGATACGTGGACTGCCCTGCAACAGGTGCGTCCCCTTTGTTCTGGGAGGACTCACAACGCAGGCCGGGGCCTCTGGGTCCCCGCCGCTCGCCCTGTTTGTGTCCCAGTGGCAGTGGGGCCTGACAGGTTAATGAAGAAGATGTTTGTTACTCACAGACATGATATTGACAAATCAGTGTAACAAAAGGGCAATTATAGTGAATATTCCCTCCTCGCGCCTTCTGGGGTGGAATTATCCCTGGTGCCTCAGTGTTTTCACCCCCAAAACGGGGCTGACCACCCCCCCTTAACTGGAGGGAGACCCTTTCTTATCTTGAAGGTGCAATTCAAATACCAAGTCATTTCTTGTGAATTTTCGTGGCACTCGCTCAGAGCGCTCGGGCGTGCTTGCCGTGTTCGAGAGAACAGACGTGTCAGCCCGTGGGGTAGTGGAGGAGCGGCTCCTTTTAGGGAGAAAAGATTGTGTGTGTGTGTGTCTCCGTGCGTGTTTGCACACTGTAGTGTGCTCTGAAGGAACGTGTGTGTGTGTGTGTGTGTGTGTGTGTGTGTGTGTCTCCGTGCACGTACGCACTCCGCCGCGTGCTCAGACGGGGGCCCAGTCTGTCAATGAGCTGATGGGCCACCTAGCTGGACGTGAGGTGCGTGTCGGTTCTCTGTCCCCTGCCGCAGCCCCGTCAGACGCCCAGCAGACTGTTACAGAGGGCAGAGCCGAAAGGGACCCCTGACCCCTGATCCCGGAAAGGGCAACGACAGGCCCTTGGCTACAGGCCGCACGCATGCGCGCGCGCGTGTCTGAAGCTCACACAGCTTATCACAGCCAGCATTCCGAGCCAGCCCGCGCCAGCTCCACACCCCGCGATGCCTGCCTCGCCCTCTCTGCGTGAGGCGTTTTAAAACATCCCGCTCGGGCACCCATCATTTACACGATGGGCCACGTCTGCCATGTGAGATCTGGAGGGTGTTTCTAGGTGGCTTGGGAGGACAGCGCAGCCTGGTGAACAAATGATGCTATTTGGTGCTCGGTTGTACCCTGACATCTAGTGTCCAAACTGGGTAATGCAGCTAAAATGAGGACCAGCTCTAGTCTCTTAGGCCAGAAGCTTAAAACTGCCTCGAGACTGTGTGTGTGTGTGAGTGTGTGTGTGTGTGTGTGTGTGTGTGTGTGAGTGTGTGAGTGTGTGTGAGTGTGCACATAGGTCTATGTGTCGGTGTTTATTACAGTTTTATGATTCAACTACAGAAAATTTAAAGAGGTGGAGAAGACATTTAAAATCAGCCTCCGTTGTCAGACCGTCTTATATGATCATCGTTGCAAATCACCTTCCGGTCTTTTTCCTGTGCACGTTAGTGGCTCCCCCGGTGGGTGTAAATCTCGGTTCCTAGTTGCAAGTGCAACACTGTTGCACGCATTCATGTTCTGTAACTTAGTTTCACATGCGCTGGGCTCCGTTCCTCCTGCAGTGTTGGCTGCAGAGTCAACCTTGTCTGTCTGGGGGCTCCCTGTCAACCCCCTGCCCCACCGCCTGTCTCGCTGGTCCCTGGAGCCTGGCACATCTGCCCGCGCGGATCCCCCTAAGCCACGCGTCGTCCACATCCGTGCACCACGCGTCGTCCACATCTACGCAGGATTCTAGGATTGGTGTCTCTTTTTGGCTTCTGTAATGTTCCTGGGATGTGGCCTCAGCCAAGGCTGGGACCCCAACACGGCGGTCTCGTCATCCTAGGAGACCCCAGTGCAGTTTCTCCCAGAGCCCCGACTATCTCCTCAGCTCTTCCCCCTGTAGATGTCTCACCTGACTCACCCCCACCCCCCAAACTGCTTCTGCAGAGTTAACCTGTGTCCCCACACAAAACTCGAAGCCTCGCTCGACCCTCTCGTTCCTTTGCAATGTCCTCTGAGGATGCTTTAATCCCAAGGCAGAAGTGTCCGCAAACGTGGGGCTATTTTCTTTCTCCCGAAGGGCTCAGTGACCTTAATATGTCTCCCTTGCAATGAGGTTATCAGTTCACATTCCATTCTTTTAGCGTAGTGAACAAGAGAAAAGAGCAGCGTTTCTATACTACAATAAGAACATCTGTCCGTGTTCTGTTACAGTGCCCTGGCTAGAACACCTACTGTGTGCCAGGCACTCACCGATTCTGTCTGTGTAGCCTGTAACTCCTTCTCCCACCCACCCCTCACCTGTCCCAAGGTGACCGGGCCGTTTGCCTTTGCCTAATAAGGCTTTTACATTTGGTCGGACTGCCTAGATTTGAATCTTTTTTTTCCCCCAACAATTAGTAACTGAAATCGGGCCACTGAGTTGTAATTTCTGTCCCATAGGGCCACTGCGAGCAGTGGATAGATAGATCCATCCGTAAAACACTTAAGAGCGACCAGCAAGAAGGAAGTTATGAATGCATGCCAACAAAACACCCTTAGCTCGCATCTGATTCTTAATCCATCCCTTTGAATCAGACCCTTTGCTGCTACTCTCACTTTTCCAGCTGCAGCAGTGAAAGTAAAATGTTGCTACTTCCTCCCTGGATTCTGTGAGTCCTGTCCTAACTGTCTGCGGTGAATCTGATACATGTTTTATTTCTGTTCCAAGAATCCACCTGTTACCTGTAATATAAAGTCCAGAACCCCTGTTCGTACAGGGCATTCGCGGTCATCTCATCTATGCTGTGGGGTCTCTCTACATGTCTAGCCTCACCCCCACTTCTCCTGTTCACTCGATCTCCACCTACATGGGATTTAACCGATGCCCGACTAGACCGTGTACCCCGGGCCTCTCAGCCTTTGTCCACGCTGCACCCCCGTCCCCGCCAGGTATGACTCGCCCTCTCCTTCTTGGAAGAAGATGGATTCACGTTCTCCAGGCTGCGGCCACGTTCTTCTGGCGGGGGAGCCAGTTCTACCTGCCTGCATAGGTTTCTCAACCACGTTTTAAACCCCTCAGAGGCAGAGACGGGCCCACGATGGCCATCGGTCCTGGGTCCTCGTCTTCCTAACCCGTGGCCTCGTCTAGGGCTCTTCCCGTGGGACGTGTCAACATTCCATCTGTGGAACTGAATGACATTGAAGTTGTGTTTCTTTTTTCTTTTCCCCCCAAACCAGTACAAATAGCTAACGAGAATAATAGTCAGTGTTCCGTTGCATTTCTACTCTAATCTCAATCCATTTTATAAACATAATTCGTTGACTATGTGCCGGCCGTGACGCTAGCTTTGGGGATAACAATATTCACGAAACAGACCCTTCTGTCCTGTGGAAACACGAAATGCATCGTGGGCCGTAGTATGGCAATAGCTGTGTTACATTACACACATGCAGGGGTGACCCTGGGAATTTGAAACGGAGAATTGTCAGCTTGCTGTAGAGTGTGGGGGACATTCCCCCGGAGGAAGGGGCGTTGGCCGCGTCTCTCAAGATGCAGAGACTGTGTCCAGGCAAAGAAGAGACCCGTCCTTTCCCAGTCTTTGCTCTAGTCCCGACCCCATCACAAACGTCACTCAGAGGTGCGAGGTGACGCTAGCTCCACGCCCCGTGCCGTTGTTACGTGCCTCCGTGGTTAACTTCATGGGTAACCTTCAAGAACGATTAGAATCCTGTTACTCCCGTTAAAACCATATGGAGGATTTTAACTTTTAGAAGGAACTAAAAGACCAGTCTCTGCTTTTTGTTTGGTGTCTATGGAAACGCAAGCCTCGGTGTCTGGAGTTTTTGGGGGGTGGGGAGGGTTCACAGTGTAGGCGTGAGTGACGGAACTCAGTGCCCAGCCCGCCTCCCCTCCTCAGAGGGGGGTCACCTGTCAGAAAGCCCCAGCCGGCTCATTGCACGGCGGTGAGCATGAGCCATCAGTGGTGTCTCCATGGGTCACCTGGTCAGCAGGAGCTCTCGGGGGCCCGTCCTGAATACAGAGGTGTCCCTGTCACTTGGAAAATTCTACGAATGGAGAGGTGACGTCTCAGCGCCCAGGCACAAAGCCTAGCCTATATCATTCTTCATGATACAATCAGGCATTTGGATAAGCCGTGAACATGGATTTTTAAACTATAATGCATTTCTTTTTTCTTGTCGCAGGGCATAATTTGAGTGTTCGCCCCGATTTTGACGTCCCAGCAACAAGTCCCACGAAAAGGAGTCAAAAAGACGGAGAAGAAAGGTGCGTTGCAAGTAGAAAACCGCCTTCTAGGGACCATCTCGCCGCGCCCCCCGCGACAGCGCCTCGAACAGACGCGGACGAAGCGGGGACGAGGTGTCCACGGCCAGACGAGGCTGTGACCGCGCCGGGCCCCGCGGACATGTGTTCTGAGTCTCAGGTGTGTCTGGCGGTCGGTGGATTCCAGGACGAAGCGGGTTGGCCCGAGGACGCCCGGGGGGCCGGCCCGGGGTCCGATGTCGGAGTGCATTCGCTGGCGTGTGGGGACCCGCCTGGCAGGCGTCCGGGCGCAGAGGGCGGCCAGGACCCCGCGTGGCCCGACGCCGATGTGCCGTCCAGCGGGAAGGCCCCCTGCAGCGCTGACCCGGCCGTGGTCACTGCGGCTGGGCCCGAGAGCGGGCCCTTCGGAGATGCCCGTGAAGCGGACGGAGCTCCACTACGTGGAGGGGTGGCCGGCGGAGGCCGGCAGAATGCCATCTCCTCAGAGAGGACAGCGCTCCCCGAGTCGCGGACGCTGGGCCCGGGGGCCGGCCGGGAGGGCAAGGCCGCGCTGCTGAGTCTGAAGCTGCACCCCGGGGACCCCGACGAGCCACCTGGCTCGGCTCTGGCGGACGCCTGGGACGTTGGGGCTTCCCCGAAGGACCCCCGCTCGGAGGGCCGGGGGGAGCTGGCGCTGCTCCCGGGGCCCATCAAGCGGTCATCGTCCGTCATATCCGATTCCGGCATCGAGAGCGAGCCCAGCTCGGTCGCCTGGTCCGAGGCCCGGAGCCGGGCCCTGGAGCTGCCGGGCGACCGGGACGCCGTGCACCCGCTGGTCCGCAGGCACGCCCTGCACCGGGCCTCGCTGGGGGGCGGCCACACGGAGAGCAGCACGAGCCTGCCCAGTGGCGCCCAAGCGTCCCTCACCTCCATCAGCTCTCTGCCTTTCGAGGAAGAGGGACGGGAGCCGGCTCTCACCAAGCTGACCAAGTCGGTCTCCGCACCCCAGATCAGCAGCCCGGAGGAGCCCTCTGGAGACGCAGGCACCGGGCGGCCCGTGGAGGGTCTCGCCGAGGCTGTGGCTGTGCACGGGCAGAGCACAGACCTCCCGGGGCCCTGCCTGCACCTCGGCACTGGCTCCGGAATGCAGGACGCTGGGGTGGTGTCAGGTGCGGACAGGTGGCCCGGCCCTGGCGACGCAGACCCCTGCACGGCTGGGGATGGTTCGTCCAATCCCCAAGGACCCTGTTGTCTGGATGGCAGGACCGAGAACCCTCCAGGTGTTGAAACTAAAGGTCTTAGTTTAAAAATACCATGTATCCTAGCGCCGGGACACCCTGGGGATGGACCTTGTCCCAGATCGCCAGTGGGGACGCCGAAGGACACGTCTGCAGGGTCAGCTGTGGGGGCAGGAGCTGTCTCCGATGGCAGCAGCTTAGATGTCGCCAGCCTCGCTGGGCTGGGCCGACCGTCAGCTCCCGATGCCATCGGCCCAGATGTGGTAGGCCAGCGACGCGTCTCGGGGGACAGAGCGTTTGGCAGAGGCGCCAGCTCCTTCCCAGAGGTCGGCCATGCGGCAGGCTCTGTGTGCTCCACTGTGGCTCACGCCAGCCCCTCCCAGGTTTCGGGAAGCCAAGAGCCAAGGGCCGGCACCTCCGTCATGGTGTCCCAGCTGGCCCCCGGTGACACCTACACTCTAGACAGTATGAAAGCCGTGGAGATCGTCAACTTATCCGTGTCTTGCACTGCCACCTGCCTCCCTTTCTCATCTGTGCCCACAGAGACCCCGGCCCGGGCCGGGTTCTCTTCCAAACACACCCCGTTTCCCATCACGCACCAGCCGCTGGGGTCCTTCGGGGTCGTCCCCGCCCATTCCGGCAAGGCGGAGGAAGAAGGCAGTGCGAGCATGTTCAGGTAAGCTCGCTGATGCTTCGGCCGGCCCAGAATCTCACACGTGTCCCCGGCGTTCTCGACTTCCCCGTTTCAAAATGAGATATCCATCGTTTTCTCACTTAAATGAGGTAATACATCTATATCGCTCAGAAACAGAGTAGAATAAGGAAGTCAGAATTACCAGGAAGCCCAGCTCGCAAAAAGAGCCCCCGTGTGAGTTTCTCTCATGCTTCTTTCCGTCTGTACCTGTATCTGTATATTCTTTTCACGGGAAAGTGTGATAATTCTGTACAAACCAAGATTTTTCCGCTTCATAGATCGGAAACATCTATGTTTGAAAATCGATTTTTGCATCATCATGTTAATTTTTAAAACAAGATCCCATCCTATTGATGTAGTACAGATTGTATTAACAAAATCCTTCAGAGATGGCCATTTAAGGGTTTTTGTTCAGTGTTTATCATACGCAATGGCCTACGACGAGTGTCGTGGCACCTCTTTCTTTACACGTTTGAGAGAGGAGGACTTTGAGAGCCCTTTAAGGGAATAGGTTTGCCTCCCGAGCCCCTTTCCTGCGCATCTTAAGCTTATTATTCCTTTTGCAATGTCAGAATCTGTCCTTCCATCCTTGGGTTGGGTTTGTGTTCACCCTTCCCCTCCACCTGTAAGCTATATATATATATGATTAAGTATATTATAGAATCACTTCATCAAAGCATCTCCTCTTATTTACTCTTTTGCACATGCAAAAGGGTTACATATTCATGACATTCTCAGAAGAAATTGCACAGGCCGGGTGTACTTCATACTGCTGTTCTATGCAGAAGAGTCAATAACCGTTCATGGACCCACGTCATCGGGGTAACAGGTTTCCAGTGCCCGGCCATTGTCACCTTGGCTGTCCCCTGTACTCACAGTCTAACAGAGAGACAGGGATGAGAGACGTCAGTGAGGGCACTTGGGTAAATGGGATGCTTCGTGTGTCACAGCTGAGCCAGTAGGAGAAGGACGTAATCTGACCGGGGACAGTGAGTGTGGATAGAGACGGTGGCCAGGAGAAGGTTTCTGAAGATGACACCTAAGCCCCAAAGAAAATGCTAATGATATGCTAATGAGGACATGGCTAGTAATAGGTAATAACGTTTTTATACGGTTGAATCAGTTTCAAGTCCAATTCTAAGTTTCATGAGTTATATCTCTTAAGACGCAAAGCAACGTCGTGAATCAGATCACGATGCCGTTCCCCTTTTACGAATGAAGCGATGGAATGAAGAGAGACAGATTAAGCGGTTGGCTCTCCGCTGACACCCGTCGGAGCCGAGGTTCTGACCTTGGCGGTCTGACTCCTGAGCCCACGCGCTTAACGCCCACCTTCTTGGGTGACCAGGCAGAGAACTCAGTAACCGGGTGGGACAGGAGTTTCTGACGGGTAGAGCCACAAGCGCAGAGGCACGGAAGCTGAGCGACAGAGTTCACGCAGGGGGCCGTGAGAAATGTGCTCTTTTCTGAGGCTTGGAGGTGACGTTGCAGAAGTGGGTGGCAGCCAGGCCATGGCTTCCTTGCCGGCTGGGTTAGGGTGCTCTCACTCTGAGGCTATCATTTGAAAGGTTTTGTGGGTCCTCGGAGCTGGATAGGATCTCAGATGTCCCGTTCACTCTGGTGGCCACAGAGAAATCCACAGGGCCGAAACCAGTGTCGACTCCCGTCTCCCCGGGGTGCTCCCCCGCCCCCGGCTTCAGAACAGGGCTCCCCTGGCTAGCATCCCGCCCTGAGGCCTCACAGATCACACTCAGCCTTCGCGACCGGGCCAGTCGCTCCATCACGCCTGCATCCCAGCTCAGCTCCTCTCCCGTCGACTCGGAAGGCGCCGCCCGGCTTGCGATTAACTAGTGTATTCTCCAGTTTTTATCAGGCCAAAGAAAAATTTAAAAAAGAGCTGAAGATTGATGGATTTCTGTACAGTGACTTAGCTACCCTAGCTTCTGACATACCGTATTTCCCACCAGAGGAAGAGGAGGAGGATTTGGAGGAGGGGATCCACCTGGTAGTCTGTGTCCATGGCCTGGACGGTGAGTTCCCAAGCGGCTTCCGCCTCGAATCCCTGTGCTCTGAGCGGTGCGTCATATCGATGAATTAACTCGGGGCGGGTCCTCCTTTGGCAAGTGTCAGTTAGCGACTAGGGGGGTGACAGCAAGTACACGGGGTCCAGGGAAATGGCACGGCCTTGCTCCCAAAGAAAAGATCTTTGGCACAAAACTTGGGTGGGAGAGAAAATGAAACGCAGAGATGACAGAAAGAATGAATGGAGCAAAGGGGATGAAGGAAAGGAGAGGCTGGGCTGTGAGCCGCGGCCTCGGGCCCTACGCCCTCACGCCTCTGCCTCCGATGGCCACAGAGGGACAGGTGGCCCCGATGGAGCCCACCCTCCCCTGGCTTCCGTTCCCATGGTGACTAACCCTGTTATAGATCACTATGCCCCGACTGGCCCGTCGGGGGGGCCCACTGACCGCCGGTAAGAGGCAGAATGAGTCAGTCTCTGTACCAAACGAGCCATATAAGAGGGGGCTTGCAGGTGTCACGTAGTTCCACATCAGCCACGGAGTGCCACCACCCGCAGCCTGTCCCAAGTCAGTGGAATCGGCTGCGGGAGACAGGGAGGCCACGTGCCTCCCGTCTTCCTGGGCATGGGGGGATTGCAAGCCACGTACGTGTGGTTGTCGGGGGGATGTCTTCACTGAGACAGGATTTGTAGAAAGACCCTGCCCACGTGTGTGTATGTGTGTCTGTGTGTGCGTGTGTGTGTATGCGTCTGTGTGTGCATGTGTGTGTGTGTCTGCATGTGCATGTGTGTATGTGTCTCTGTGTGTGCACACACACATGTGTGCATGTGTGTATGCATGTGTGCCTGTGCACACACATGTGTGTGCATGTGTTTGTGTGCATGTGTATGTGTGTCTGCGTGTGCGTGTGTGTCTCTGTGTGCATATGTGCATGTGGGTATATGCACACATGTGTGCATGTGTGTATGTCTGCGTGTGCGTATACGTGTGTCTCTGTGTGCCTGTGTGTATATGCACACACACACGTATGTGTGTGCATGCAGGTGTGTGCACACATGTGTGTCTGTGCATGTGTGTACGTGCATGCATATGCACACAAGTGTGTCTGTGTGTATGCATGCACGTGCACACACATACATGTGTGTCTGTGTGCATGTGTGTACATGTGTGTGCATATGATCGCACACATGTGTGTGTGCACGTGTTTGTATGCATGTGTGTGTGTGTGTCTGTGTGTCGGGGGCCTGCATGGGACCCGTGGATTCTGCTCATTTTACTTGTTTTTCTTACCTGCTTAATGAAAAACAGGAAGTGAGGTGAACCCCTCGGGTGCCCCCTTTTGCACATTAATGGCGGGCCTGGGGCGGGTCACCTGTCGTTTGCAGGGAACAGCGCAGACCTGCGGCTGGTAAAGACCTTCATAGAGCTGGGCCTCCCTGGGGGCAAACTGGACTTCCTGATGTCCGAGAAGAACCAGGTATGAGACAAACAGCGAGCTGAGGGCACCCCTGGGTCGTGTCACCCCTTCCCAGCCCCCGGAAAGTCCCGGGGTGGTCTGTGGACCCACGGCAGGGAGGGGACCTTGTGGGAGAACACGGGCCGGGCACTCGGATGGGCTGGGGACAGAGGACTCACCCTTTGCTTTGGGGCGGGTGAGGGACGAGGAAGAAACCGGAACACGTGAGTCAGGTGACGGGAACCTTTCGTCGCCCAGGGCGTTAGGGCAGGTAATAGCTCGAGCGAGCGTGATGTGGGTGTCTGTGTGTCTGCGCTTGGGGCCGTCACTGGCATCCAGGTAACTGGCAGAGCCGAGTTAGGACCCCTTGACACCCAGAGGCAACTGTGCGGTAGAAGCAGAGAGTGTAGAGATTCCGTGAGTGACAGGTGGGCCGGCTGGTGCCTCGTGGGTGCCCAGCCCTGGGGCGGAGCCTCAGCCACCACGCCCAGCGCCCGGTCCGCGGCCCTCACGGGACAGCTGCTGCTGTGCAGCGTGGACAGTCCCTGGGCCCCCGTAGCCCTCAGCCTAATTGGACGGGGGGCGGGGGGGGGGGCGTGGACACTCAGGGATACTCAGGGATGCTCAGGTTCCATGCAGGGCGCTGCCGCCCAAAGCTGGGGGTCTCGGAGCGCGTAGGGCCGCAGCGCGCCCCTTCCAATGCGCCCGGTGCGGGGAGCCGCTGCTAAGGCCATCGTTTAAACTCGCGTGACCTCTAGGGCGTCAGGATCCACTCCGGCCTCCTCATTGCTACCACTTGTCTCATATCCATGTCCCAGCCTAGGGGAGAGGTGAGGAAGCCGCGTGGAAGGCTAGCGGGCGCCTGTCCCAGTCGGTGTGGTGCAAATACTCCGCCTGATGTTTAAGCTGACACTGAGGACTAGTTTACATCACCCCCCTTCAGGACCTAGGAGGGGGCTCGGGCTCAGGCTCAGACCCCTGTGGCCCGGATTCTGTAGCCGGGGAGCGGGCCGTGAACACGCTTCTTTCTTAGCCCGTGGACACTAAGAACCTGACCAGCGGGTCACACCCGAGTGCTGCCGGTTAGCTAATGATGGCTGGTGTGACGGGCGCCCCTGCGGCCCCCTCCCTGCTGCCCAGTACCCCCAAAACCCCTTGTCCCCGGCTGGGGCTTGACCCCGGGTGGCAGCTCTGCTGGGAGAAGCAGCAGTTGTGTGTCGTCCCTGGGTCCCCATCTGTTTCCAGGAGTTGAACTATCATCTCCATGTCCGCCCCTCAAATATCCACAGACCCGTGTGACACGTCCCCTCTTCCTCGTAGGCCCACCCCCCCAGTCCCCTCACTGCCCTGCCTAGGACACCTGTGGCTGTGGGAGCCTCCTCGGTGCTGGCGCCAGCCCTCCGCACGGGGCCTGGCGGCATGGTGTCCCAGCCGTGCTGGGGGCGGGGCAGGGACTTCGGAGCCAGCTGGGCTTGGGTGTGACTCCTGGCTCTAGCGCCGTGCCACCTCTCAGGGGTGTGTGTGTGACACTAGGAGCGTGTCACAGCAGCAGGCAGCACATGCGTGAGACTCTCTGTCTCTTCCCTTTCCCCTTCTATTGTCAGTGTCCCCCATGGGGGAGCCTCCAGGGTTCCCCAGTTTCTCCTCTCGAACCCCAGCTGCGGCCCCGCTGTCTGAGGCCCCGCTGTCTGTGGCCACGTGCCCATCGGCCAGGTGGGGCGCACGCCAGGATGGCGCAGGGGCGTGGGGCGGAGGAGCCGGGTCCCGCCGCGGCCCCGGCCCCGGCCCCGCACCGGCCCCAGCCCCGCACCGGCCCCAGCCCCGCCTGCTCTCTGCCCTGCAGACGGACACGTTCGCCGACTTCGACACCATGACGGACCGGCTGCTGGACGAGATCATCCAGCACATCCAGCTGTACAACCTGTCCATCTCCCGGATCAGGTAGGGGGCGCCCGGGCCGTTCGCGCCGGGGGTCGGGGGAGGGGCGGGGGGATGGGGATGGGTGACACCTGAGCGTGCCGTGGGGTCCGCCCGCTGCGTCCTGCGCCCCCAGTGGGGTCACCGGGGTTGTTAACGGAGCTGACCGTCTGCGGGGACGGTGGGGAGTGGCCGGCGGCTGGGACACACCCCCTCCCGGGCCGTAGCGCGTGCACAGAGGTCAGCCCTCCTGGGGTCAGGGGCCGGGCAGCGGGACTTAACCGGGAGTCCCGGCCATGCGCGGACTTGCGCTCAGCGCTCCCAGGTGTGACCCCGGCTCCGCCCTGGAGCTGCCCCCCACGGGCTTCCCAGGTCCCCGAGCCTTGTTTCTGTCGAGCGGGGCCGGGCCATGCGGCTGTACGGACCGCCCACCTCCTCTGCCGCGGTGGCGGATGAGCTGGCTCGGGTGTCCAGATGGTCATGGTGACCGCAAACAGCACGGTGGCCAGTCCTGGGGTGCGTCACCCCGTTGTGGCCCCCGGGATAAAGCAGTGCGCCCCCGTTTCACACGTGGGGACTCAGAGGCCTGCAGAGGGGTCAGCGGAGGGGTCAGCACCGAGGCCCCGGCGGGCAGCGGTGGGGAGGTGCCCGTCCCTGCAGCATGGTTTCCGTAAGGCTGCGTGTGCGGGGGACAGTGCTGCATCCGGCCTGTGGGTCTGTGTCCCCGCGGGAGGGCTGTCCACCCAGGTGGCCGGGCGCAGGCAGCTGGGCGCAGTCACGATGCCCGGAGGGTGTAACTGCAGAGCTAGACCAGATAGGCGTCTGGTGGCGAACGGCCTCATAGGCCTGGCTCAGAGGGGACCCAGGGGGACCGGGGACACCAGACGGGGTGGCCCTAATAGCACAGAGCCAGGCAGGGTGGCCGCAGGCCCCTCCGACTGTGTGGGGTGCCATTCCTTCATCCCCGAGTCCCCATCTCAGGCCTGACGAGGCTGGGGTTCGGAAGCCTCACGCCGTCGCCTGAGCCTGGTGGAGTCAGGGGCAGCTGACCCCTGGTCCCCCGGCCCGGCGGTGCCCGGCGGCTGGCCGCGGCCTCACCCTCACCCGCCCCGTCTCTGCCCGAGCAGCTTCATCGGCCACTCCTTGGGCAACATCATCATCCGCTCGGTCCTGACGCGGCCCCGGTTCCGGTATTACCTCAGCAAGCTGCACACCTTCCTGTCGCTGTCGGGGCCGCACCTGGGCACCCTGTACAACAGCAGCGCCCTGGTCAGCACAGGTAGGCCCCGCCCCCGGCCCCTTGCCACGCCGCGCAATCGTTCGGGGGAGGGGCGGCGACGCGGAGGAAGACGCCTGTGTGAGAGACCAGACGTTTCCCGAGATCTCGTCGGCTTTCAGCTTGCTGGGGACAAACGGGTGACATCCAGGGGCCTGGCTGCGTGCGGCTGACCGGGCGTGGTGGTGCGCGGGGGAGAGCGTGGGTCTCCTCTGCTCCGGCTGCTGCAACACGTTCACGCAGACTTGGGGGCGGGCAGGGCCCTTATCAACAGCAGACATTTATTTCTCACGGCTCCAAAGGCTGCTCGGAGCTCGTCCAAGGTCAAGGCGCTGGCAGGCTCGGTGTCCGGCCTCCTGCTCACAGAGGGACGCTGTCCGTGTCCTCATGTCCGTGTCCTCATGTGGCGGAAGGGGCGAGGGAGCCCACTGGGCCCCTTTTATGAGGGCGCTCATCCCTTTCTGGGGGCTCCTCCCCCAGGGCTAGTCCCCCCAAGGTCCCCCAAGACCACGCCTGCCCCTGCCTCCACGCTGAGGGCCTGGGGTTCAGCACAGTGTCTGGGGGACACAGATGGACGCTCAGACCACAGCCCTGAGCGAGCAGTCTGGGGCCGGAGTCTGTAGCAGGGAGCTTCACACCCTGTCCCTGCCTCGGCCGGCCGGTGGGGCAGCCCTGTTCCCGGCACACGCAGGGGACTGGCCCCAACATGTGACCTCCGTGCTGCTTGGTTTCCTCGCTTCAAAAATGGAGCCAGCGTGTGCACGTGAATGATACGCGTATGACGTGCATGTACATGTGTGTGTATCCATGCATGTCTATGAACATGTAAATCACACATGCATCCGTGTGTGGTGTGTGTGTGTGTGTGTGTGTGTGCGCGTGAGTGTCTCAGCACCATAGAGGGTTAAACTGACGTACAGGAGCATGCCTCTCGCTGGGACCCGTGGCCCCAGCTCCGAGCTCGCCGGCCACTCTGCACTGTGTGGAGGTGGCACCGTGGGTAGCGGGGGACGGCTTGGTGACTCCTCCACGGCGGGCAGAGCTTCTAGGACAGCAGAGGGCGGGGCAAGGTCCGCGTGCAGAAGGGAAAGCCGGTGTGGGCAGGGACACCGAGGCACAGCCACCTGCAGGAGGTTCTTGGTGACAGAAGTGCCATGGAGTGACCTGGCAGGGTGGCAGGTGGCCGTGAAGCTCTAGTGAGAGCCCGATGACAAAGGGGCCTCGCTGACGTGATGGCGTGTTACACAAACCCCACACCGCGGGACGCCTGCCAATGGGCAGTGACCATGGAGGGGACATGGTTGGCGTGTGTCTGCCCAAGGAGGTCGCTGGGTTTTGTATAATTATAACTAGTTTAGTAAATCACATTCCATCTCAGTGAAGACTCCGGCGGTCCCCGACTGCCCCAGTCCGTTATGTGACAATTAGAGTCACCTCCGCTAAGCTCCTCACACCGTGCCCGCCTCCCGGACCTCTGCCACTGCCCCCTGCACACACCTGTGTGCGGCAGGCCTGGCTGCCCGCTTCCCTCCCCTGGGCGGGGCACACCTGCTGGTTTGCTTGTTTCGTAGTTGGAGGACACCGTTTGTGAATATGAGTGATTTCAGAAGTCTGTCTCTCCATCTTTCCTCACAAGTCAGGGAAGCCATCCTTGGACAGAAACAAATGATTTAAACCACATTTAATTTTTTTCACAGTTATAATCTTGCAGTGTTATGAAAAATCTTAAAGAGAGATCGCCAATAATTCTCCCAATCTCATCTATCTAATTTCGTGCAATGGATCGTGCTTATCTCACCTGCATTGCATTCACGTGGCAGGAATAATGTCTATACGCATTGTGTCTTGTGCGTTTCTTTGCATTTCTGTCGAATGTATTTTCTGTGTGTGGCTGTGACGTCATGCCCGTCGGTGCCGGTGTCAGCAGAACTGCACGTGGATGGGCGGACTCTGAGGTGTGCGGGGAGGGGTGTGTCCTGAGCCTGGATTTACACCAGGGGCCTGAGTGAACTGGAGGGTACGGAGACTTGGATGGCTCCTGTCGCCATCACGTTTTTGTGGGACGATTTTCTGTCCCTGCCCGCAGTACCTAGGAATACAGACGCCCATCTGGCTTCCCACGTGTTGCCTAACATGCCCGCTCCTCTCCTATTTTTGAGGTAACTAAACCCCCAGTCGGGAGCGGACCTCGCCCCAGTTACTTTTGCTTTCTCGGTCCTGTGTGTGTGACTTGGGTTTCGTTCCGTCCCCCGAGGCCTGTGGCTCATGCAGAAGCTGAAGAAGTCGGGGTC
Organism: Macroglossus sobrinus; assembly: GCA_004027375.1. Classification (NCBI taxonomy): domain Eukaryota; kingdom Metazoa; phylum Chordata; class Mammalia; order Chiroptera; family Pteropodidae; genus Macroglossus; species Macroglossus sobrinus. The sequence continues at coordinate 1,612 of PVKZ01007054.1, read as the reverse complement.
GCTCTTGCAGCTGGCCTTCAGGGATAACGCCGACCTGCGCAAGTGCTTCCTCTACCAGCTGAGCCAGAAAACAGGTGAGCGGCTTCCGCTGCGCGCCCAGGTGCGGCGCCCAGGTGCGGCCCGGAGTGCGGGCTGGAGACCCAGCACCCCCGCCACCTGGGCCGGCTTTGCTGACAGGTCACTCATGGGAGGGGAGGAGCAGGGGGGCCCAGCACACTCCTAGCTCGTCGGGAGGCCCAGGGGGACCCCAGTACTCAGCCACTCCTGGCCCGTCTGCCCCACGGTGCGTGGGGGGCGCCACAGGTGGGCACCAAGGTGTATGTGGGCATCATCTCCACGGTGGAGCTATAGCCCCCCATCCCTACCAGCCTTTTGATTCACTAAGCGCACAGGCTTGGGCCTGTGGGCCCGCTCACAGCGCCTCCACCCGGGTCAGACCCGTTGACGGAAAGGGCAAAGGACCTGTTTATGTGCACGGTGCAGAGGGAGGCGGGCCCTTGCTGGCGGGCCCCGTGGCACACCTCCACCTGCACCCGCAGTGAGGATGCTCATGGGTGGGGAGCCCCCTCCAGCCTTGGGGACGAGCAGAGGATGGCAGGGGTCTCCACGTCCCGTGAGGGGGCAGAGAGGCCAGCCACTTGGCTCGCACTGTCCTGCCGAGCAAGTCGGCCAGCCCAGGGTCCGCCCTATGGTCCCCAGTCTTCCACCAGCTCGCGAGCACTGGCTCTGCCCCTGTCCCCACCTCCCTGGGTGTGAGCCTGGCACGGCCACGCTGATGTGGGACCTCGGTCCCTTCGCCCCCCCGTGTCCCTGCGTGTCGCTGAGCGATCCGGGTTGAGCAGTGAAGGGCACGAGCCCTCATCTTCCTTCTGAGGTGTGAAAGTTGCGGGGCAGCGGAGGCCTCCCTCAGCCCCTCCGACCAGCGGGTCCCCCTGCAGGGACCCCGCCAGCATGCCGGGCCTCTGCTCGCCTTTGCCTCTCCGGGGCACGTGTGTGCCGAGCGTGCAAACGAAGGGCGAGCGTCCCAACTGCCCGGGCAGAAGGCTCACAGCCAGCTTCCTGCAGGTCTGCAGTATTTTAAGAACGTCGTGCTGGTGGCGTCTCCCCAAGACCGCTACGTGCCATTCCACTCGGCCAGGATCGAGATGTGCAAAACGGCCCTCCGAGACAGGCACGCAGGTGAGCCACGATAGACACGCAGGTGAGCGAGCCGCATCAGACAGATACACGGGTGAGCCGTGATAGACGGACATGCAGGTGAGCCGTGTTAGACAGACACACGGGTGAATAAGCCATGTTAGATGCACACACATGATAGATACACACACAGGTGAGCTGCGTTTGACAGACATGCAGGTGAGCTGCATTAGACACACAGGTAAACCGCGTTAGACAGACACACAGGTGAATAAGCTGCATTAGACGCACACACAGGTGAGCCGTGATAGACAGACACACAGGTGAGCCGCGTTAGACTCACACACAGTGAGCCGCATCAGACAGACATGCAGGTGAGCCGTGTTAAACAGAAACGCAGGTGAGCAAACCGCGTTAGACAGAACCACAGGTATGTAAGCCGCGTTAGACAGACACGCAGGTGGATAAGCCATGT
>PVKZ01007053.1:0-27102 GCA_004027375.1 Macroglossus sobrinus | reverse complement strand
TGGTCCAGAAGTCTCACTTCTACAGCGCGGGTAGGGGCACCCCTCCCGTTTTCCTCAAATAAACAACCTCAGGACGTCCTCGAGTGAAGGTCTCAAGCGTCCCCCGAATTCTCTTTGTTAACCCTTCATTCCCTTCCCGTAGGTTTCCTTCATTCTAACAAATTCATCGCGACCGGCCTGTAGCACGAGGGACGTTTCGCGAGCATACCTCTCGGAAACCATCACTTCTAAAGTGGCCCGTGTATGCGCATGTCCTCGATGGGTCACTTCCAGGCCAGCATCGGGTCTGCCACACGCGCAGGTCATTTTGCTGTAATGGTTTTCGTGTCCTGAACCGTATGGACACTCGTGAGTACAGACGCGTGATAAGAAAGCAAACAGAACACACAGCTCAAGTTACAAGGGGATGGGGAGTTAAGTCACTGCTCACATCTTAAAGATCCGCTTGTTTTGAAATGCCCGAAGCCGCTGATGATTGGATGTCGTCCTCAGACTCTCTGGGGGCTTTGGTCGAGTATGTTATTGTTATCGATTCCATAGTGTTCTAAAAGCAGTTTTAGGTTTGTCAGCTCTAGCGTGTGGTAGGTTCCTTGGTGGACTCAGACAGAGAGAGCTCGGGGACGGGCCAGGGTTCGTCAACGCCGTGCCTTGCCAGCGACGCCTCTGGCCCCCGAGACTTGCTGAGAACACTTTAGAAACGGGGCATGTCACACCCTTTGTGACAGCCGCCTGGCGGGCTGTGTCCCCACGCGTTCAGGGAAAGGCTGGCGGAATGTGATTCCCACAGCGGCCCAAGGCGGTGCCACCGTCTGACACCTGGCTCCCTCCTGTCACCTCACAGACCCAAAATAAATCAGCAGTTATGGGGGGGGGGGTCCGCGGGGACGGGCGTTGACGCTGCCTTTTGCTGTCTGGCTGGCACAGGCCGTGCCCTGCGGCGGGGCTGGCTGGCTGGCTGGCTGGCACGCCCGGCTCCCCAAACCTTCCCAGAACCGTCCCCTGCCTTCCCGGGGGCATGTGAGTGCAGGTGGCATTTCTGCTCCCTCCGCCATGCATCTCCTCCTGATTCTCTCTCTGCTCCCGAGTATGCACCCCACTTTATATGGGGCTCCCTAGGCTTGTTTACCGTGGAGAGCAACTTCTCCGTCCGTAAAGTTACATTTAGAGCAACTTCGAGTAAGAAGAAAAGTTTGTTACTTTAAATTTTGGCTCTACTTGGAGGAAAAAAACATGTTTGTTCTTTAAATGCCACACAGTTTGTACTAGAGAAAGAAGTCACACTCAGGTGAGACTCGAAACACAATGCCACACGGTGACTTCAGACCCAGAAAGCAGCAGCCTCGGGGTGCATGCTTTTTCTAGTTTATTTTATATGTTTCCCAGCTGTTTCCTGGATCTGGGGAGGCGGCGTCCGCTGGAACCTTCTGAGCAAAGCAGTCTAAGGCTCCTCTGTCCTTCTCCCCAAGTAGTTGCTACTGTGTGGGTGACAGAAAGTTTCATCCTGGATTTTATCCTCGGTGGCACCCTGCCTCCTCAGACACAATGTCACCTAAACACTAGACCTACGGGGGACACATATCTTACCGGGTTAGAAGTATTTACTTTGCATCTCATCTGTAAGAGGTAAGGTTAGCCCTGAGATGTGAATTAGGAGACCGAGTTGTTTTAAATCTGGTGACGGAATTATTGTTTGGGTGGGCGTGGGAAAGAATAGCTATAACAGTTTTAATACTCAGATAAAATATAGAGGGTTTTCTTTTTTTGAGGTGAGTATGTGTGTATGTACACACACACACACACACGAATATTCATGTTTTTCTATTTTGATTATCGGATATAGAATTTTCAAATTACGATTTCGTATATTTGTCTCTCATTTACTTCCTTTTGGCATTTCAGGAAACTCACTCACACCGACACCTCTCTCGGAGCATAACTTCAGCTGGCAGCCAACGAAACCGTTTACACACACACACGCAAGAGTACCGGGAGGAAAGCCGATCTGAAAACCCTTGTGAAGTTTTTCTTCCCTTTTAATTTAAGGACGAATGCCTGACTTTCTAAATTGCATCTATCTGCATGGCCCCTCGAAGGGCGATTTTTTTCATTTGACAGCTAAGAAGCCAAACACGCATGATAATTTTTTTTTTTTTTCTCGGCGTTTTCCAAGGATTCATCTCAGGGCTGATCCTTTGCCATTAAGAGCAAAGAAAAAAAAAAAAGGCTTTTCTGCTCCCTGTCTAATTTCCAAAACCCTCGCCCATGAGCTGATGCTGAGACTGCCATCAGCACAAGGGCTGCTGCGTGCTCTCCATCACCGGAGGGGGGACGTTCGGAAGATTCTTGGTCGGAAGAGCATCCTCGGCCACAGCGGCTATGGAGCGGGGTGAGGTCCCCATTCTCCTGGCGAGGGAAGCACCAGTGGCCCATCCGTTGGGCTTATTAATGGCATCTTCCATGCATTCGGGGGCAGACGGGGCCGGCCTGCCCGAGCCAGGGGACTGACTCTCTCTTCTCCGCATTACGTTTGCCTCGCGAGGAAACCGTGGCCGACACAGCACCCCGCCTGGCGTCCGCATGAGGCTTGCTGGCATCTCTTTAACCTGAGACTTTAAAATGATTCTTTTGATATACTTAAAAAAAATAAACAACAACAACGACAACAACAACACCCTTCACATCTTTATGAGGGAACGTCATTACCTCCTAGCTTGGGATAAACGCAACCAATTACACTAACTTTTGTCTTCCTCGGTTTCCTTTTGGGGGGCAAGAGACGCCCAGGATTTGAGCCAGGAAGCAAGCGGGTGAGAACGGGAAAAACCAAAACCACCAGGCAAACGCCTCCAACTCTCTGTATGCCATTCACCTTAAAGCTTGTATCATCCTGACTTGATGGGAACATATCCCGACAGAAGATACCACACAAGCAGACACGGGGGGTTTGAAAACCACATCACACAGTATATATGTATATATATAATGCTGTGGAAACTTTTTGGGGGGCTGTGTTAGCACTCAGAGCATGACCTCACGTCAGAAACCCAACACCATTCCTTGACAAGGCTGTGACAGTGACTGTAAACAAAACAGTCTCATCCACCAGGACACATTGCAGGAAAGATACAGGTGCGAGAGGCCTTTTCTGTCCACCTTCCTCTGACAGAGGGACCCGAGGGGATGAACAGAAGCTCTGTCTGAATCACGCTCCTCATTTTCCAACTTAACTGGGTGCGTGAGGGGTGCGGAGCTGTTGACGGGCATGAGGATGTCGCTGTCCTCCTGGGAACCTAGGCTGGGGGCACATCACACGCCTTGTTCTGAGATTCTGTTTGTCTTTCCTGAGGAGACCTCGTAGGAAAGCACCTATTCCTTCGGAAAGCCGTTGGTGGCCGTACCCTGTCATTTTGCGAGCCTGCGACCGCGGTGTCTCGGAGGCAGACAGACCCGTTGGAACAGAGAAAGCCCGACACCTCACACCCCCCAAAGACACAGGTCCCCTCTCCGGCGACCCGGATGCCCCCTGGCAGCGGCCGGTGGCCCTTCTCAGGGAAACACCCCACAGTGGGGGTGCCGAGTTGGTACAACTGGCCTTTTCCATATGAAAAGGGCTACAGCGGTCCTCGGGCGAGGTGCTTATTATGCAAATGTTCCCGCAACAGTTTAACAAATATTTCAAGTTCTCTCTCCGTTCTGGGAGGCAGGGCCGGCTGGGTGTCTGTCTGCGGCGGAGGGGATGGGGACGGGGATGGGGACGGGGATGAGTCCCGCGCCGCGCGCGGGGCCAGGCAGGGCCGGGCTGGGGCGGGTGCGGGGCCGGGTGCGGGGCCGGGTGCGGGGCCGGGTGCGGGGTTGGGGCCGGGATTGGGGATCGGGGATTGGGATCCGGGCCGGGCTGCCCTCTGCTCCTGCGCGCGCCTCGCGGAGGCCACTTCTCCGCGTCCCACCCCCCCCCGTACCCCAACACCCCGGTCCCCAGACCCACCGGCCGCCCGCGAAGTCGCGACAACTCACCGAGGGCGGCGTCCCGCGCGGGGGGCGGGGGGCGGGGGGCGGGTCCGGGCCCGGCGCCCCCGGGGTCCCCGCCCGCGCCGTGTCGCCCGCGCCGTGTCCCCCGCGGCGGGAGCGGGAGCGGGGCGCGGGGCCGGGTGGCAGCTCCCCTGGGACGGGGACGGGCGGCGGGGACGGCGCGGGGACGGCGCGCGGGGACAGCGCCGGCCGAGCCAGCGCCACCGCGCGCCGCGCGCCCGGGCCCCTCCCCGTCACACGCCGCGGCCGCCCGGGCGGCTCCGCCGGCGGCGAGGGGCGCACGCGCCCGGGTCCTGCCGCCCATCGCCCGCGACGCCCCGGCCCGGGCCGTGATGTCATCAGGGCGGCGGGCGCCGCGCGGGGCGCACTCCGCGGCCCCCCCAACCCCCCCTGCGCCGACTGCGCTGCGCCCTCCGCTCCCCGCCGGGCCGGGCGCGGGCTCCGCGGGTCCCCTCCCACCCCCAGTCCCCACGGCCGGGCTGCGGTCCCCCCAAAGCTGGGCTGGGGACCCCCTCCCCACCACGGCGGAGCTGCGGACCCCCTCCACCCCACCCTGCACAACGGGACTGTGGTTCCCCCCCACCACCCCTAACCACCCCCGTACGGCTAGGCGGCCACCTAGGACACCGGAGGACTCGACCCCACTTTGCCCCAGCCCCCCCCCACAAGGTGCCACTGGGTCACAACAGAAAAGTTCGAGGCCGGGCTCCGGGGTGAACGTGCGCCAGCGGAACCCGGAATTAGGAGCGGGACAAAGGCCACCGTGGGTGGGACCTGGGGACACACGCCCGAAATGAGTAGCCTCTTCTCAGACCAGGGTGGGCGTTTGCAGGAGAGAAGGAGTCGCCGTGTGTGTGTGTGAGTGTGTGTGAGTGTGAGTATGTGTGTGAGTGTGTGTGTCAGAGCATGTGTATGTGTGTGTGTGTGCGTGTGTGTATGTGTGAGTGAGTGTATGTCAGTGTGTGAGTATGTGTGCGTGAGTGTGAGTGTGTGAGTGTGCATGAGTGTGAGTATGTGAGTGTGTGTATGTGAGTGTGTATGTATGTATGTGAGTGTGTATGTGTGTGCGTGTGTGTGAGTGAGTGTATGTCAGTGTGTGAGTGTGTATGTGTGAGTGTCTGCATGTGAGCGTGTGTATGTGAGTGTGTATGTGTGTGAGTGTGTATGTGTGTGTATGTGTGTGTGAGCATGTGTGTGAGCGTGAGTGAGTGTGTGTGAGTCTCCATCGTTCGTTGGATTAATTCAGGTGAATGAATGCATTACTATGGAAAAGCTCTCTTCCATTTCCCGCAGGGGGACAAAAGCTCCTTGTCCCCGCATCCCTTTTTCTACCTGGCGAGGGGAAACGCAGATTCCTCTGACTCATGGGCACTCACAGGGATACACATCACACTTCTTCACTCTGCACCAAGGTCTCCGAACGCCTTCCTTCCCGGCTGTGCGATGCCCTGGGCTCCTCTCGCTGGGGCACCTTCCTGAGTCGCGGCCACCGGACCTGGCAGGGGTACAACGTGCTGACGACAGACAGCTCTGCCCGAGACCCCCCGACGGGCTGAAAAACTGTGCTCCAAACTTTTCTCAAGCCCAGAGCACCCACCCGCGTGTGTCGTATCTTCGGTCACAAAGAGTTCCGCTTGGGTTATGGGGTGCTGCTACCAGTGACCTCCGCCACTGCAGCTGGGGGCTGTCCCCTGACACATGGCTTCGAGGGCCAGCGAGCTGCAGACGTGTGCCACAGAGGGCGGGAAAAACGTTCTAGAGGATTAAAAAGACCCTGCCCATCGTCTGTGACTTGCGAACGCCACCAGCCGCACTCCCAGACCACGGGCCGAAGGTCCAGGAAAGAAGTTTACAGCATGGAGCTCCCCAAAACAAGAGCCCAGGAACCACCTTCTCCTTTTCGGGGTGCTCGGAAAGGGATGGATGCATTTCAAGGTCAAGTCAGAATTTCCAGGGAGACCCATCAAAATTCCACATAGATATGTGAATTGTTGTTAAAAATTCCAGTGATCTCCTAAAAAAGTAATGATCGGGACAGCACCAAGCCACCAAACGCTAACCACCGAGCGACAAGATACAATAATAAATAAAAATGCTGATGGAAGATTTTCCGTTTGATGCGGTTTCTAATACTAATCATGCCTTTTTTATTTATTCAGGTTTCCTCGTCATTCGTGTCTTACCAACACACAAAAAAAGAAAAGAAACATTTAAAAAAAACACTCAAGTTCTTCACCCCAGGGACCGATTTCTACTTGACAACTCAGTAAAGGATGCCGCTTTATTGGAGTAGTTTCAGTGCCTGGAACTAAATGACAACGCCGTGGTTTTGATGATCAAACTGTGACATGAAAGCACGGGGCAGGATGTGTGTCCTCAGCCTTGGGGATGACGACGGTTGGTGTTAACCGATGACACGTTAAAGTTGCTGTTTTTTTTTTTTTTTAATCCAGTATTAGCCTATAAACATCGTAGATCAAGACACATAACATTATTATTGGGAGTAAAATGAATAATAAAGTAAGAGGACTTTGACAATGTATAAGTTTTATATATACATATATATGTATATATATATATGGAGATAATCAACAGAATTCTAACATAAAATGCTTTAAAAATATCTGTTAAACACTAAGTTAAAAAAAGATAAAAATCTGAGACTCTGAGTTCAAATTCGTGGTAGCAGACAAAAAAAAAGAAACCACTTTACTGTTTTTTTTTCTCATTATTTACTCAGTTAGATCAACTGTTGGGGACAGAGGCACCAACCGGCACACAAATGACAGAACCACCCAGAAAGCGCTTTCTTTCCTACTCTTGGGCGACTTTGGGGACATGCATAGTGCCCGCACTAAACATAAGAATGAAATAATCCTAAAAGTCCCTTCAATAGTTTTATTCTTAAACTTTCCTTTCTATGTTGTATTTTCCAATGATTTCACAAAAAAACGTATGTGTGAAAGTGTTCACTCTGACCGCTTTCTGGCCTGTTACGTGGGGGGAATGAAGTCGATGACCTTGAGTGAGGTTTGGAGGGAAAGCCATACATAAAAGCAGCCAGGGGAGAACGATGTTTTCCGAATCACCTAACTTGGGCCCCACAATTCACAGGCCTTGCACTTAAGTCAGAGGGAGCGTCTCTCTCTGACCAGTCGGCTTGTGATAATCGCTAATAAGAATACCCAGGACCCAACCACCTGCCCGGCTGTGCACAGTAAAACGCTGTTACTTTTCTTCCGACAGCCGTGAGGGGTGACAGAATTTCCCTTTACCTAGTCAGACACAGGTCCCGCCCTCAACAGACTTTCCTTAAATTGACTTTGTTTAACGAATACGTTTCTGGAGCTCTACGATTGCTTCCCTGAAAGTTCAAAAGTGTATTCTAGGTATGGTTCTGAAATCGTAAAAAATTAAAAAAAAAAAGACTTTGGAAATATTCCAGAATACACACTGAATGGGCAGGTACAGCATATAGGGTGTCTACTGGTGCCTTCGTTCATAGAAAAAGCAAAGCAGAACCACACGCATAGATTAAAAAAAAAAAAAAATCCATTTTTTTTTTTTGGTATAGAGGTCAGTTAATTTTTTAAAGCAAAAGTCGAGATAATTATATTTACTAATAGAAATATTAGACGACCAGAAAAACTCACACGTAACAATTTCTAAAATTATTGTTCATTATTTTCTTTCCGATTAACTTCTTTTTTTTTAACTGTTACCAGAGGCTGGTTTGAAATCCACCGTTCTAAAATAAATAAGCATTTGCAAATAAATTGCCAAAGAAATATTTGCAAGTACCTTGTAATTTCTGTTAAAAAAAAAAAAACCTTCTCACACACGCACAGATTATAAGTAGAAAATATTATAGCTTTAAATTTCTATTTTTTCAAGTTTCATTTCTCTTAATTCTGTTTCTGAAATGACAATGTCAAACACAAGGAACTTTATTCACAATCTAAAGTCCCCAAGGTCACGGGCGCAGGGTTTTGTCACCACGGTGCCACTTTCCGTGTCATTTTCTCACAGCGTTTTTTTTTTTTTCTTTTTGGGAACAATCTCCCAGCTGTCCCCTCTCCCATGGAAGGCTCTTCCTGACTCTATTTTTTTTTTTAAGGGGAAAAGCATGAGGAGAAGAAATGGCTGTGCTCAGAGGTCATGCCTTCAGGGAAAACGGCCTCTAATTAATTGGGCTTCGAGTGACTAATACAGAATTTTTCTTTTTTTAAGGACAAACCGGCCGGTGCGCTGGCCATCCCGCGGATAAGAGCCCAGGGGAGAGGAAAAGCGGACAAAGCTCGTTGGTGCCGCTGGAATCATTCGTGGCGGGGGGGAGGGGGGGGACTTGCGTAACGGTCCCAGCGTCACCCCATTATCCACCTGGACGTCCTGTCGCCGAGGTCCAGGGCCAGGGGACGCAGCGCGAACGCAGGTGGCAGGAAGGGCCTTCTCGCCAGCGTTGCTGGGGTGCCGTGTTTCAGCAAGAGAGAGAGAGGGCGGCGCACCCCGAATCACGCGGGAGGAGGGGCGGCGCTGGACCGAGCGGGGGACAAGCGGGGGACCCCCCTGCGGGCTGACGACGGCCGAAGGGAGCGCGACTTTAATAAACAGCAGGTGGGTGGCGCAACTGTCACCGGCGCGAGAGGGGGACACACCTGTCCCCGGGTGGGGGACCCTGCGACCAGGACTGTCAGGGTGCTTCTCCCTGGGAGGCTGGAGAAGCGCCCCAAAGCCGGGCCCCGCCCCCCCGGGGGTCCCGGTGCTGGGGCACCGGGTGATTGATGGGGCGCCGGGTGACGGGGTGCCGGCGCCGCCCCGGGGCGCGCATGGGGCATCGGTTCCCTCCTTCCTCCGTATCACGTTCGCCAGGATCTCATCACGGTTCCAGGGAGAGCCCCTTGTGACTGAGGCCTCCCGAGTCACGTCATTCCCTGTCCTCTGAGGCCCCCGAGGCTGGAAGGGTGCAGTGCGCGCGCAGCCCGGCACACTGGCACCGGGTGCCCAAGTCCCGGGAAGCCTTCGTCCGCGCAGGGTGCGTCTCCCCTTCATCTCAGCTGCACCCCCAGCGCTTGTCCCCAGTGTCCTGCCCCTGCGGAGGGGCAGGGAGCCACCCCCGGCGCTGCCGCCACCGGCGGGAGCCCCCACAGGCGGTGTCTGCGCCCCCAGGCCAGCCCTGTCTGACCTCAGCACAGTGAGTGAGCCCCGGGCGTGGAGGGGGCGAGCTGCAGGCCACACCCCCAGAACCGAAGGTTTGACGGGCACCTGCAATGGCTGGACGTCCCTGCGGGCCTGACCGGTGATGCTCGGGAACACACGCCCCAGGGCGGAGGGCCAGCCGAGGCCACACCTGGATGCCCAGCGCAGCTTCCTGCTCAGGTACGGGGCACTGCACAGCCCTGGTTCCCTGTCGTAGACGCCAGCCGTCATTCTGAGCCCCAACCATGATCCCGCAAGGAAATCGTGGCTTTCCGAGGACAATTGTTTACAAACGTTATATGGATGGATGCTCGAAGCAGCGCCGTGGGGTAGGGTACATATTGTGCTTTAACACTGAACTCAGGCGTGAGGGAATGCATGACGGGGGCAGCTGGGAACCAGGGAGCGGGGGAGGGGTGCACGCCCCGCACACACATACGTGTTCGCAGAAACCGCGGTGCCCGCCCGGAACCCCGCACAGAACCCACTTCAGAGCTGTGTCTGCCGATGACAGGGACCCACTCGGTCCCGTCTCCCTCTGGTTCGTCACAAACGTAACGGTTTTAATACGAGTGAAGCCTTCCTTTCTCCTCTGAATATTACTTCGATTTGTATTTACAGGATCGAAAGGATGACAGGGTAACTTCTAAACGCTCCGTCCTGCCATGTGTCTGTCCTCTACGTGGTCATCAGTGCCATTTTACTTTAGGACTGTAATTGAAGTTTCCTCCTTCCGAACGGAAAGGATCATCCGTGAGCTGATTATAAATGACCTGGAAATAAACGAAGTACTCCGAAGACAGAAATAGTGGACCCAGAGAAGGCAAAACACCTCATCGAAGGCACTGTCAGTACATAAAAGGCAATTAATTCTGCAGTGAGCGAGGAGAGACGCGGACTCTCTGCGTGGTGAAGGGAGGGTGGATCTATCTGTTCGCGGGTCGGCTGTCCGTTGGAGGGCGAGGAAGAGGGCAGGGATTCCGTTTAGGGGTGCGGGAAGCATGGGAAGACCACAGAAGGGTATCGGAGACGACACCCGGCACCCTGCTAAAAGCGTCAGTATTTCAGGTTCCCGTAGAGGGCAATCTTGCATAAAAGATGATGCGCCGAGAATCTGCCAATTCATCTCTGGTGGTACGCGCTGCAGAAATCTGCTGTTCGCCTCAATTTGATGCTGTGCTTCCCCTCACCCGCTGACTAATAACATATAAAACGATGCACACTCACATACGCGCGCGCGTGCACACACACACACGGGCCAGAGCCTCATCAGAAGCAAGGACGGATCTGGTACCCGCTGCGTGAGCGACGAGTCTCCAGAGTCACCCGCAATTAGCCCGAGTCTCCGAGACAGCACACCGCCTTCTAGCATGTAACTACATACATCTGCGGGGTCATCCAGTCCCGTAGAAATCGTAACGAGATAGAGAGGCTTCTTCGGTGCCTGGGAAATAAAAGCAAACGACAGAGAAGAGGAGAGCCACGTCTGCGTCTCGGATCCAGCATCCTTGGATGCCACACTGGGTTGTGCAGAGAGAGGGCAGCCCGTGAGGGGACCCTGGGTGCAGGGGGAGGGCCAGAGACGACCCACAGTGTGGGCGTGGGGTGTGAGGGACGCACGGTGGTAAGCACCCCAGGTTTCAAAGTGATTCCCATCGCTAAACGCGCATGCCCTCAGCCACCGTCCTCTCTCTGGTAATTAGGAAAATGGTTGCCTGGCAATGAAGCCCTTTGCTCTCAGAGATGCCAAAGGTGCTTACAGCCCGAAGCGTCTGCTCGCGGGCGGCCTGCGGAGCACCTGCTGCTTGGCACTGAGCTTACGATGACGGCGGCCACCGGACGTGGCGCGTTGTGTGGCGCCGTTCGATCACGTCGCTTTGGATGTCCAGGCGTTCGTGGGTGTCGGTGACCACGGCGACGAGCGTGGGCTGATGGGACACACGTGCCTGGTCTGGGCTGTGCCTCAGACGCGACTCTAAGGTGACTTCCCACGGTCCCCTCGTGGCTGATGTCCTTTCCGAGACGGTTCAGATGGTATCACGCAGGAAGCATTTTAAGCGAACACAAACGAACTAAAATGAATAAAACCGCAAGCTAGCTCTTTGGTCCTCCAGTCACACAAACTAGAAAACCAGACTTTTTTTTTTTTTTTTGAGATAATTGCTGTCCACGCAGGTCAAATGGAAGTAAAATGTTTCGATCGAATCGCGGTGCTGCTCTTTAAGACGGAGCTCATTAGTGACCGAGTACGGCTTTATCGGTCTGTGTCATCGACACTTCGCATGTGCCAGAGTGACCGGGCCTAGGAGGCGGGTGTGGAGACGCTGGGAGTTCTGTCACGATTCCTTGGGAGAAGGCAGAAGTCGCACTTCATCGCGTGGCGGGCATCCGAGGGCTACACCCGAGGCGGGGCGGAGCTCGGGACGCTGGTGACAAGCTCTCTTGTCTGGACAGGGACAGCGCCAACCGACGCTCAAGTGAAAGAGACGCTTTTCTCTGGCGGGAATGTTCTCCCGTGCACATTGTTTGTGACGCATTGGGGCGCCGCTGGCCGCCCTGCTCGCTGCTGTGTGTGGCAGCCACCGTCATGACTCGGCCGGGCCTCCCGGAGGGCCACCGTGGTCACCCCTGCCCCCCGGCTTTGGGTTCTACCAGTTGGCGTGGTCACTGTGTGGCCCACAGAGCCCAAAGCACGTCCAGTCTGCAGCCGGAGTGGCTCCTCGTGTCCTGCCTGCTCAGCTGTCACCCAGCCCGCTGGCCCCCACACGGCCGGCCACGTCCAGCCTGGGAGGTGAGCTGTGTTGGGGGCTGGTGCGTGACATGGGACACGATGCTCGTGCCACAGCAAATGGGCTCCGAGGGACACGGCAACGTCGCCCTCACTGTGCAGGTGACAACAGAACAAACAGCCAGCGCATCGAGCCACTGCCACCGGCTGGCTTAGGACAGCGGAGATCGGCACACCACATCTCACCACGGGTCACACCACGTCCCACCACGGTTCACACCACGTCCCACCACGGGGTCACACCACGTCTCACCACGGTTCACACCACGTCTCACCACGGTGTAGGAGTAACGTCGATGCCCACAAAGCTGCTGGATTCTGGGTACTCTGTCATACAGAACTATTTAACGGACACAGAGTTGCTTTCTTCCGCGTCTGAAGCCACTTTAAAATGACCTAATGCATCGATTACGTGACATGGAGAAGGAAAAAACGATGCTTCTCCATCAGTAGAATTTCTTACACGATTTTGAATAGTTTTAACCTGGGTTAGACATTTATCCAAACGCACTTTTTAAAAATGTGAGTCAATTTCAAGATTTCACTGGTTGGTTCTGCCAATCCCCACGAAGCAAACACGTTCTACGTCTAATAAATTTCTCTTCTCTAGCGAAGGTGAAGGTGGAGATCAAAGCGGAAACTTCACTCCAGTAGTAAGTTAAAAAAAATAAAGTTTAAAAATAAAACAGAACTTCTTTGCTGCTTTGGTATTATTAAATGCTCCTAAATTTAGGAAGGATGACTTTTTTTTTTTTGGACTGATGTCATTTAAGATCAGAGCCCCATCGATTTTGCTGGAGAGAGTTGACCGCGCTATAATAAAACGCATTCGTAACTAGAGACACGCCACGTGAATTTCCACGTCGGCTCTAAGTGAGGACACATGAGTATTTCATCGCCTCGTACTTGCGAGAACATCCTCCTGTCCGGTCGAACACAGGAAACACACAAGCGAACAGTGACCCCTTTGTCTGATGTGTGACCCGAATGAGGTCACAGGTAGCGGGTGACGCGCCAGCTCCTCTTTCTGCTGAAGTTAACAGAAGACATAGCGATACGTCTGCGTAGGGAACACAGGGACAGATAGCTAGTGCGCATCCAATCCCTGCTCTTTGGGATTCCAGGAAATGGGAATAATCTTGCTCCCAAATTCTACCCGGAGGTGGTTGCAGCGACCTGGGCAGCCACAGTGCCCTGTAGTCTCCCCAAACAGCGGTGGTGACGGCAGCGACCCCAGCCACGGTCCCTGAACCCCGTGGGCCGGACAACGTGCTGAGTGTGCTGAGCCCCCTTCCTGAGACGACAGTCACGTCGTTAAACGAAGCCCTGGCCACGCTGGCTCAGGTCCCAGGCGGGCCTCCTCGGGGTGCGTGGGTTACGCACGGGGAGGCCCTGCTGCCAGCCCACGAGGACTCGGGGAGTAAAGTAAGAACGACAGTCAGAGGAAAGGGGGCGGGAACAGAGACCAGGACAGACACGGAACTGTCACCCCCGGCGACGCTTACAGCAGACACTGGCAGCCAGTGACCCTCTCAGCAGTGTGCGGTGACCCCTGAGCAATGTGGGGAGTAGGGATGGTGAACCCCACATGACTGAAGATCTGTACCACTGTCGACTCCCCGAAAATGTAACGACTTGGAGTTAACCCGTCAGTGTTCTGAGCCCGGGCCTTGCCGATCCGCCAATGGACACACGTCGCGTCGTGTGTGTGTGTGTGTGTGTGTGTGTGTGTGTGTGTGTGTGTGTGTGCGTATGTGTGTGTGTGTGTGCTTCGTGTTGGGGGCCGTGCGCTCACGACAGGGCGAGCCCGAGGGGAGAGCGTCAGGACGAGCACGAGAGCAGGTTGGAGGTGCTGTGAGGCTGTGTTGTGTCTCTGAGATGAGTCGCCTGCCACTGTCCGCCTCGGGGCCGTGTCCTGAACCGCGAAACCTGGAGTCACAGCGGGAGACGGAGCCAGCGTTAAATCGCGACTAGGACCATGTCAGGAGCGATCCATTTAAAAACAGGGGGAACGCCCTGCCCGAGGACAGCCCATAACGGAAGGAATCGGCGGCAGATCGGGAGGGACGCGGGACTCGGACTTAGGGATGTTTATCCGTCTGAGAAACCGTGGGTCGCGTGGCTCGTGGGACCTGCTTCGTGCCGACGGTTCTGCTCAGTGCCCGCCGTTCGGGCGCCTGTCACTTGGCATAGCACAGTCCTGACCTTGTCATTTTCTTCGAAGAAAGTCTACGTAGGGGCAGGTGCATGAACCCACACGAGGTTGCTGGTCGCCCCCTCGCAACACCCGGGTTCTGCCATGTTCGCACGCGGGTAAATAAATGACAAAGGCCATCACACACATACCTTCTCTCCTTCCCTTTTTTGGACTCCCCTAGTCTCACCGTAGCCCCCACGTCTCTTCGAGCTCAGCGTTCGGGGTCCTCGCCGATGGATTGAAGGTGCGTGCGTGCCAGCAGCCGGGACCCGGAGGGAGGCACGGTGCCGGGGGGCCCGCAGAGGGTGCCCACGCTCGCTCGGCGCGTGGAGCCACCAGAATGCCGGGCAGGAGGGTCCGTGGGAAGTAAAGTTCACATCTTCGTGAGCGTGGATTATGCGTGGGCCGTAAAGAAGGACCCGCCTTGCCGTCCAGTTAGAGGTGATGGGGAGGGGTTAGAAAATATCGTTCCAGCGATGTTGCCAAACAGGGTATGGCGTGACTTGCAACGGTTTATGTTCCTCCTTGAAGATGCTTTTTTATTTTGCGATAGTGCTTTTCTGCAGCGATGAGAGGACAAGTCCACGTACAACGAAAAACCTGTTTTATTTGTTTTTTTTTTTTTTAAAAAAAGATGATGAAACGTCAACATTTATCATCTACTTAGACTATTGTGGTATCATTTCCTGTTAAGACGACTATTACGGATCTGCCACATACGCTCTAGGATTTATTTAAATCATAGTTGGTTTAAGTGGAATGTCCCCCCACAGTGACGAGTCATGCCAGGGCGCCCCAGAAAGGCAATTACACGGCGTTCTGTGAAGCATGCATATTCATTCGCTCCTCCGGCTTCTCCTGAATTAACTCCTATTATTTTCAATTATAAGGTTTCTTCTGTACGGAATGAGAGCTGTTAGTACTGGCCCTTTAGATGAAAAATAATATCACGAAAAGTTACAATGATGTCATCGTAGATGGCATATCGAGAGATTTAAAATATACATTGGAAAAGTTAAATCCAACGAGGTTCAAATTTTTTTTTCCCTCCAATTCTCGGAATCACAGGCAAGCTACTGAAGTTAATGTGCGTTCTGTTATGGTGAACTCAGGATTAAAGATAATAGTAATGTGCTTAATAATTCAATTTTGGTAGAGCAAAGCATCATGGTAAAACATGAAAATTAAAGGAATATATAGAACTGGAATGTACCGGTGTGTACCTAACTCGTGAGTGAATTCGGACATCCTTCGGCATTTTCTGAATGTGAAGGGAATAATTTCTGAATGTGTGTGTGTGTGTGTGTGTGTGTGTGCGTGTGTCTCTGTGTGTGCATGTGTGTGTGTGTGTGTCTGTGTGTGTGCATGCATGTGTCTCTGTGTGTGCATGTGTGTGTGTGTGTGCATGTGTGTGTGCACGCATGTGTCTCTGTGTGTGTGTGTCTGTGTGTGTGTGCGTGTGTGCGTGTGTCTCTGTGTGTGCATGTGTGTGTGTGTGTGTGTGTGTGCGCGCCCACACACGTGTGTCATAGCTGAACCACGGTGCGTCTCCGAGGGAACTGACAGCAGGCACACACACGCGTAGATTTTCACACAGAGTGTGTGTCTTTCCTCTTCGCTGCATCTCATCCATCACGTCTCAGAGACGTTTTGGCCTTTGAGAACTGTTTCGTAAATCAACCCACATTCCCCACAATGGTATTTAACTTTACTACGCTGGCGCTCTTCATTGCATTGCAAACCCTTTCTAATGCATTTCAAAAACTTGAACAAAGTATTTCAAGAACGAAGTGCCAAGAATCCCTCATTTTTCAAGGCTTGCTGACTTATAATTATTAAATACAAAATGTGCAAAACAGAAAAACGTCGGAATTAAGCTCTATCGAGGCGAGAATGGTACCGAATAAATCAAATGACGCGAGCTCAGAGGGTGTAGAGAATGGAGTTTTTGAATTCTGTAATTGCGCTGTGCGATATCGCCACTTGGAGGAGGGATTTTATGGCTGTTCTATTCCATTCTATATTGAAATGGGGTACAATTACGGGCTGGCATGCGAAAGCACCAGAGAACTGTTTTCCACTGGAATCGATCCGCCCCCGCGCCCCGAAGGCGGCCCCAGCCACTCAGGGTCCAGACGGCGCGTCCTCGGCCGCTGCGGGCGTGAGGGCGGACGGCCCTGTGGCCGTCAGGGACCCCGGACCCGCGGCCCAGAAGGCTGGACTCCTTGTCCTGGTTCTCAAGGAACGAGGCCCTGGCTCTCCACGTGGTGGGACGTGTCCCCCGAGGGTACAAGACCCTCCCCCGACACACACACTGTGCCGGCCACCGCCCGGCCGCACGGCATCACTCTGCTGTTGTCACTCTGCTGCCCCCAGCGTTCCTGCAGGGACACCAAAGCTGCGAGTGGCCGTCTGTCTGTTTCACGGGCTCCGGGAAGGCCACTCAGATACGCACCGACGTGGAAGGCATTTCCGCGGTGATGTCACGAGATCCCTCGAATCCATGTCTCGAGCTTTGCCCACGGCGTTTCCAGCACCCCAGATGACATCCCGTCACCCACCCCAAGGTCCCCGGATGACACCCCGTCACCCTCCCCGAGGTCCCCGGATGACACCCCGTCACCCTCCCCGAGGTCCCCGGATGACACCCCGTCACCCTCCCCAAGGTCCCCGATGACACCCCATCACCCCGTCACCCTCCCCGAGGTCCCCACGTAAACACCGCAGACACGTCATGATCAGCCACACGTCCCCGCTCCTGGGTCCACACCGTGGCTGTCACCAGCGCGCTCGCCCCGTCGCTGGTCAGCACCGTCGGGGGCAGCGTCATGGGACCAGGGGCTCTGGCACTGTCTTCACGGCCCCCCCGTCAGGGCAGCTGGTGTTGCCCATCGTCCTGTCACAAAGAACGTGTTAAACCAGAAATAACATTCCGGAGGGCCGGAGGTACGAAGTCTCCTGGGGAGGTCGCCCGGAGGCTGGGACCGGGCGCCCCGGGTTGGGTTTCAGACGCGGCGCCTTGGTGGGGAGCGGGGGCCTCCCCCGGGACGAGTGGGCGGCCCCAGCATCGCCACAGGAGGCGGCCAGGTGTGTGGTGTCCCCAAGACACCTGCCCACGGCGGTGACGACGCAGCGGACACGTGGGAGGGACGGTGTGAGCGCGATGAGACACCGACAGTGGAAACATTTGTCTTTGTGAACTTTTCTTCGAGTTCATTTTTTTTTTAAATAAGATTTTCAAAAAAGATCGTTATGGGAATTCAGTTTTAGGGGAGACGGGAGGTGTTGTGTCTCCGTTTGGTATTCAGCGGGGAGAGGACTTCTGGGACGGGGCAGGAAGGGACTCCGTGCATGGAATCATCCAGAAGGAGGGGTGCCCGCCCCCCGCTGCGCCGAGCCCGCCCACGCCCCGACGGCTTCCCGTTTCCTACGGGCAGAAGCAAGGACAGAAATGAGACGCCCACACGTGTCCCCGGGTCCCCTCCAGCGCTGAGGTGACAAGGACGAGCGCCCCCAACTCGGTCTCGCTGCCGTCCCACAAGGGAACTGCCGGCCCACACCGCAGCTCTCGGCAAGAAGGTTTCTCCTAAAGGCCACCGTCCGGGAGAAGGGACACCGGGAGAGAGAGACTGCTGGTAGATAATGCGCATGCTCATCAATATTCAGAAAGAAAATCCGCACTAAAGCTCACGTTACAAAGAAGATGTTACGTGGATGAGCAGCGACGGCAACAATCAGAGAGAACGCCCCGTGAGCCATGTCCGTCACGAAGTGCAGAGACATCACCGGTGACCGTGAAGACGGAGGCGTGAGTGACGGGCACCACGGTGGTGGCCGTGGCCCTGGAGGCCGCCGTGGGCCTTGGGCCTTCCCCGGTGTGCGGGGGACACCACGTCGGTGTCCCCAACCCCGTGCGTCTCTGCACTGTGCACTGTCACACGTACGCGCACCTGCACGGCGTGACGGCCGCACGCGGGGCGCCTGAGCCTCTGTGTGGCAGGTCTCCGGGGCTGGGCACGGCCCCTGCTGTACGAACGGTGAGGCCCCCACGGCCCCGTGCCGCCTGCCTCCTGGGGACACCACCCCCCAACGACAGCGCCGTGACAGCGGCCACGTGTGCCCTCGGTGGCGGCCACGCCCGTTTCCTCCTGCGCGTCACGCGTTAACTTGGCTTTGCTTTGCTGTGTTTCGGGGTGACTTCCTTTAGAAATGGACCAGAAACTCTCGGACAGAAAAACAATGAAACTCTGAATTCAGGCAGGCGTTTAAAACCTCGGAGCCCTCGTGGCCTGCCAGCTCGTAACTGCGTTGTTGTTTCGTGTCTGGAAATCCATGAATTATGGAAGAACACTCCAATACGGATGGAATCGTGCCTAAAACGCACGATGTGGTCAGCGCGTGCGCAGCAGGTGTCTGGAGCAGGGCCCAGGAGACGGGGCGTCTCGGGAAAGCCGGCGCCAGGGCCGTGGGCATTGGCGGTGAGTTCCTTGCTCGTGGGGGACATAGACGCTAGGGCGTTGCAATGTCCGGGTCTAGGGAATTGTCACAGGGAGGCGGAATGATGACGGCATGGACCGTCTGGGTGCCATCCACGAGAAGGAGAAGCGAGACTTCCAAAAGATGAAAAGGACCAGGCATTTTAGCCAGAGGGGGAAAAATAAAATCTGAGATTCAAAATTTACATCGCACACGCGTTCGGAGCCGGGTCGCAGGAACGGTTGACAGAAGGACAGGAAGCGACTGGGGACTGGGAGGTCACGGCACTGTGACATCGGGAGAAGGGACCCAAGGACAGATAGCACGCCGCGAATTTCGAGTCCCAGAGATGGGCTCCGTCCAGGTGTGGAGGGAGCGTCGTCTCCGCGGGCCCCCAGCTGGCGGCTCCAGGGGACGACAGGGCGTGTGTGGCTGTCCGTCTGCTCCCCGGGGACTGGTTTAGGGGAGAAAGGGAAATTGGGGGCTCCAAGCCACATGGGTGAGGACGAAGGGTGTTCTCCGCCTTTTCTGACCAGAAAGAAGAAACGGAGCTGCCCGCTCTCTGCGTGGACGCAGACACGGAACCGTCACACGGGAAGATGGCACAGCGAAATTAATCCCTCCTGCCGGGGGGGGGGGAGGAAACAGCTAAATTTGACTGAATTCTTGCTGAGCACTGAACAGAGCCAAGCGCGTTGCATGGACAACCGAGCTCCAGCCTCACCAGACACCGGCGAAGCCGCTGCCGTTCTGCCTCGCTGCCACGGGCGGGCGTGTGTCACTGTGTCTCATGGAGCCGCGTGGCCACCCAGCGTCACCCGGGCCGGGCTGCGGCTGACCCGCGTCCTGGGCTCAGGTCCGCCTTACCCGGGCTTTTGGAAACTGATTCGTGCTCTTAGGCAGACAGAGGACGATGTGTCTGTCTGTCTGTCTGTCCTCTCTAATTTATGAAAGGAGATCCAAGTTTATAAAAGGAGAGATTTAATTTGCTACAAATATGGATAGATTTGAGTAGCAGCCAGCGGTGCTTTGCGAATATTCCACAGAACACGGTTTTACTAAAGGGCGTTCCCACCGCTGCGAGTGGGGCTCCGGGCTGGACGGGGACAGTGGGGCCCGGGGCCCGTAGCCCCGTCCCTGGGCAGCGCTCCGCAGCCCTGGTCTCACCTTTGGGGAACATGACACGACCCTTAACCAAAACCACCGATTTCTACCCATCTGTGGAACGGTAGTGTCAGCACGTCTTAATTTTGTGCAAAAACTAAGATTTTTTTTTTCTGATGTAATGTCTGTCTTTCTCTCTCTGCTGAGTTCTCTGCTAGGTTCTACACAAACACGTAAATTTTTTTCCCCTGCAATTGAAAACAAATATAAATAAGGCAGGCGAGCCCATACGGACGAACTACTGCTCATCCACGATTTGCATTGAGGATGAAGAACGTGCTAAAAATCTGAAGACGGGATAGCAATTTCACGCATCTCGAAATATCTCCCAAGTGTCTCCCGGAGACACGGAAGTCTGAGCGTCCCCAACAGATCGGGTGACGGCGCCTCGGGGGAATTCGCAGGAGAATGATCTGAGCACAAAGCAGTGTGAGCTCCCTAAGAGGGGACACGGCCCTGGCCTCCCCCCCCCCACCACCACGGGACACCAGCACGCTCCCACACGCACCGCACGGCGAATCGTACGGACATTTATCAATTACCTGAGCTGAGGGGAGTGTGATGATTTGAGAGCAATACCATTACCGGTTGCAGGCAGTATCATCAGCTGCGTGAGTCATTCTTAGCGTTGCTCACGAGAAGGACTCCCTTGGGGACGAAGGCAGGGAAGATACGGGACACCCAGTTAACTCAGTGTTTAGACAAACGACGAAGAACCTTCACTATGTCACAATTTTTACCCAGGACACACACTTACACTGAGTTGTCCCCGGAAACACGGTGGACAGCACTTTTATTTGTAAGTCTCGTAACTGTGGCTACAGAGCTGGGGTCCCCTCACCATCCCTGGGTATTTGGGAGGACCGGGGCTTTTTGACACCTCGCCGGAGAATTGCAATAAGTAATGACAGAAATAAATAGCCCTATTTATTTGCACCGACAATAATACACTGTAAAAAGAAATTGCGATGGGAGAGTGAGTTATAATTCACAGACTCCCCGAGACGGCGGTGCAGTTTGTCAAGGAAACGTTATCACGGAAAAAATACACAGAACCTCGAAGTGGGAAAAGCAAATGCGTCCCAGTAAGGGACACGGATGAAGGTACTTCCCGCCCCTCGACAGGACGACCCGGCATTCTGGAGATGTCACTACTCCAACAGTGTGCCTCAGAAGCTTTGTCACGCCCAGCAACCCCCGTGGGGAGATGGTTTAGCATTCATTCTGAAATTATCATAAAACGTGTTCTAGGGCAAATGGGGGAGGTGAAGTCCACGGACGGTTATGTCAGCTTTGAGAGACAGGGGCCCCGTGCAGGCTGTGGGGACGGCATGCCCCGTCAGGGGATCAGGTAACCCCCAAAGTAAAAATTGATATAAAATTCGGTATAGAATCTGTCACCCTTAAACTGTAAACACAGGTTTTGCCTCCAATTCCTGCCTCCTTCCGGAAACACCTTAGAACTTACATTAAATAAAAGTGTTGTCTCACTAAAAGAGAGAACAAGACTTTTACTAGAGGTTTCGGCATAATTCTAAGACGTCTTCTCAGTCTAGGATGGAATTACAACCGGACGATAATGGCCGGGGAGCGGCAGTGTCCCCCCAAAATCGTTCACTGCGCCTTCACACCCCGTGTTCTAACTTCCATCCCAGAAAATCGAATTTCCTGCGATTTCTTCAGCTCGGCAAATAGCACATGGTATTTCTCGAAGGCAGAAGGTAATTATAAGTATTTATAATTAAGGAAATTGAGACTTTGTTCATCAAAGGCGATCCATCGGGCACAGTGGATCGTGTTTAATCAGGCCCGAGAATAGGAGAAATAAATATTAATGCCAGCCTCTCAGCTCCAGCAGGGGGACAAAAACGCCCCAGAAAACGACATTCGTTACTTAGGTCCCTGATCGCCAATGATCCCTCTTCCTTACACCTGATTTTATTCTCTGAGATTCCAAGATATGTATTCTGTGCCCATGGGAGCATGTGAGTGAATAAGAAATACACTCACGGCAGCTCTCACTTCCCTCCGTTTACACCCCATGTGCTGAGATGTGTGGGTCTACACAGGTGGAGGGAGAGACTGCAGGTTAATTTCACCGACATCTTCTGTCCTAAGAGTCAGTGGCTTTTGTCCCAGCCTCGATATTAATGTCTGTCTCCTGCTTCCGTGTTTTCCTTGAATATATTATTTTGCCATTTGATGAGCAAAGCACTAAACGTGACTGAAACCCCAGAGCCCGATGGCTTCGCGGCCGTGATTCCGTGGGTCTCCCTCACTGATTCCAATCGACGACATTCTGGTTGGCCCCGTCCATCGCACTGTCTGTGCCCAGGTGGGTGCGACTGCCAAGATTAGACCCCGTGCCACATGGTTCCAGATCGACTCGCTGACCTGTCGCAATGAGGGGACGTGCCAGGGGCCAGGACACAAGGGACAGTGAGGCCGCTCCACCCCACAGAGCGTCCACGGCTCGCCACACCATCGTGGGCTTCCTGCTTCTACGCCGCCGTGATTGTCTTACAACCCGAATCATTAATTCAAACAATGGTCGAGCAGGGACCGGATTGATTTGCAATAAGGAAGCTCAATCCGGCACGGGATTCTTCTAGAACACGTCCGGCCTACCTTTCTCTCCTTCCCCGGCACGGTCTGGGGACCCAGCATGTCCGGGAAGCGTCGGTGACGGGTTCCGACCCCACGAAGATGACTCTATCACGTGAAAAAATGTAGACGATGCAACTAAAGTACTTGCCGGAGAAAATAATTTGCGTCTCTAAAATATCTTCTTTGTATTTTTTTTTTTAAATCATGAAACATGTTCGTCTCAAATTCACAAGAGGATATATATATATATATATATATTTATTTTCTGCATTAAGACATCCGCGTTTCTGACTTTCCAGAAGCATGGAAGGATGCAGAGAGAAGCATCCATCAAGTAGTATTTGGCGAAGTGTCTGCTCTGATACTTGTTGATGTCAGATACTATTAGAATAACGACGCCGCCAAAAAAAAAACAATAGGCCTTTGAAATATTCGAAATCCCACTTTGATGGAAGGAAATGCCGGTTTGTAAGTTTCCGTTTCCGTCGGTGGAGTGAGAGAGAAAGTAGCGTCCCCAAGTGAAACGAATGATGCACGAGACGGTGACAAGGGACTGGAAGAAAGTGAAACGGGAAGCAGCAGATGGCTCTGCCACGCAGGGCGGCCGGGGGCCGAGCGGGGGCTGGGGGAGCAGGTGCTCAGCCAGGTGGACACGCGGGGCGGGCTCCGCGAGGAAGGTGGTGGGGGGCACCCCGGCTGTGAGCCCCGCAGGAAGCGGGGAGTCTGGCTGGTCCCTCTGGGGGCAGGGGGATGGCCAGGGAGGCGGTGATGGTGCTGGTGGCAGGGTCCCCCAATCACCCACCTACCCACCCACTCACCCCTCCAACGCCCGTAGCCTCCCTGCTGAGGGCGCCTCGCGGTGGAACAGGACTCTTTGGCTGCCGCGTGCCACAGCAGGCCGAAACGTGGCCTGGTTCAAGGTCCCCGGCCACCTGAGAGATCCACGGGCAGAGAAACAGCACCAGAGACGCTGGAACGTGGGAGGGTCCTGGCTCTCATCCGAAGAAAACACTGGGAATTGGAAATGGGGTAGTGAGGCCGCCGTTGGCGAGACAGCGCAGTCACAGGCGGAGGCGGGGTGGGTGGCGGTGAGGGTGACCGCTGAAAGCTCAGCTGTAGGAATTTTAAGTGGAAAGGCTCATGGGAAGCAAACATTGAGTCTGAATGTAGGGCTGAGGACAGAGCTGACAGTGAGCTAGCGACACAGCCATAAGGGGCATTTACAGGGACGAAACTGGATGCCATCAGCCCGCGACCGAGCGAAGGTGGCCTCTTGGCGGGGGTGGCTCAGCACCGGGCATGCGGTGGACCCCGGGGAGAGTTCGCGGGCAGCCGGGTGGGGACAGAAAGGCAGCCGGGGACACTGAGCTCGCAGAGCAGCCGAGACGCCGTTTCAGACGCAAACAGCTGTCAGATGTCACTGAAAGTCAGAGACGAGGGGACTGAGAACAGGCAGGTGGACCCTGAGGGGGAACGTGACTAACTGCCCCTTCAGGGGGCGGTGGGGACAGAATCCCATGTGGACAGGTTCAAGACGAGACGCTGGAAACGACACGCCTTTGACAAGCAAACCATCTGTGACGTTTTATACTTCAAACAGAGTGAAGTAAAAGCTGTGTGTAGAAGGATCGGGAGACGGGCTCCTTCAAACGAAGACGTGGCAACGAGGACTCTCGCCATTGTCCTCGGGAAGCCGGGGTGACCAAGGCCAGGCCCCAGGATGAGCACCGTCGGAGGGCAGAGGACGTTACAGGCGGGGCTGTGTCTGGTTTTGCTTCGGGTTTCCCTACGCATGTGAATGAAGTGTGAACACAACGCTAGTGTTTAAAGCTGTTCACACGCTCGCCCTACGTGTGTCTGCTGCGTGTTTGATGGTTTGGAGTGGTGTGAAGACACAGCCTCCCTCTGCATTGCTCTGACCGTGAAACAGCCTCCACGTCACACGCCATCGTTAAATAAACACAACAGTGAGTTTAACGAACACACTTGCACTCGAACACGTGTCTAAATGTGGCACCGTTTTCCCCAAAACGTTGGGAGCAGCTGACGTACTGTCACACTATCACCAGTGTTGACTGCATTGATGCCTTATTAAGAATTGTGTGAGCCTCTGATTTAAGATATGCGCCATGATTAAGTTCAACAAATCTGAATATTGGTTTAGATTTCACTTGGATTTGACTTAGAAAAGCCTGTGAATCGCGTGAGTGTGCGAAGACGTTGTTCCGATGGAACGAGGAGTAGTAAGAAGTAACCGCCCTCGAATTGCTCCCCGTCTGTGAGTGACGGCCAGTTGGCAACAGATGGGAAAGGCATTCGAGACAAGGTCGGAACCGTTTCTTCAGGCTTATGAAGACTTAGTAAAGTCTTCAGAAAGGGGATGACGTCTGAGCCGCGTATTAATTAATGCTTTATAATGAAAGAACTGGCTCCACACGTGTGATCTCACCTGATGTCCCCGTCCCCGCCTCAGCCCACACGAATTGGGCTCTCCTCAAGCGTCCTCTTGGCTGAGGTCATGGTCAATTGCTGAGAGTTTTAACTGTGACTCCTGAGCTCTTAACGGTATGCAGAGCGGGCTGGCCACGGCTATCTTTTTGAAAGTCTGTGGTCTTCACTGATATTCTGTTTACAGCTTTTGACTCGGTTCCTGAGTGGGGCCATCCTGGCCATCCGTGTCCTCCCAGACACCCTCCCACTCATTTAGGCGTCAAGTTCACACCGGGCTTACCCGACATGTCGGGGAACGTTTCCTTCTTCCTTTTTCCCATTCCTTCTATTTTGAGACAGGTATATACTATTAGAATTCTCAGGTATATTGATTGCTCATATACTTTCGCAAACTTGCCTGTCAAACACGTTTTCTCTGAGGGAACTTTGAAGATACTGAACAATTTTTTTCAAAGGCTACACGGGTACCGATGCTTGGCATTTCTTCTTGAAAAAGGCCTTATATATTTTTCGTAGGAATTTACATGTCTAATTTTAAATTTATGAGCATAACCATCTTTATTTTTATTGAACCCTCAGGGTCTCTCTGCTTCCTTTTCCATCGCTTATGATTCTTACTTCCGTTGATGTCACACTTTAGGTGTCCACTCAGAAGCCACCGTGGACCCACCGGTCCCTTTGGTCACAGACACTGAGATTCTCCGGCCAGTTTTCCTTGGTGGGGATTTAAGCTTTGAGATGACAGGCCCTGGCGGGTCTCTCTGGCCACCACATCCTGAATTCCCAGAAGAGCGTCCAGGCGCAGCGCTTCGTGAACGAGGGGACACTGTGTGCTGTTGGGAGCAAGAGTCTCTGAAGCCGCCCGCGTCTCCGCCGTCTCCTGCCACGTTGTCCTGGCATTCGAGGTGGTCCGCATGGCGAACAGCCTGAAAACAGACAGAATGTCACCCCGGGGGGCTGAGGGGACTCGTGTGGACTGTGTGATGGAAGAAACAGCGCCTCTCTGCAGGGTGTAGGGGAGGCGTTCTCATGCTCGGGGTTCCTTTCTGGAGACATGCCCCATGGCATGCGAAGACCCCCGCCCAGCCACCTACTCATCCCGGTGCAGAGCGAGGGACCCCGACACAGCCCTCGGTCCCTGACCCGGGGTCGCTCGCGTCCTCCAAGGACTCACCAAACCTGCCAGCTTGCGGTCGGGTCAAACCCCAGGGCTCACGCTTCCGGACACTCGCGTGGGGATGGCTGTGGTTCAAGGTTAAGTGTGCCTGAGGTGTGGGGGCTGTGCCCAGGTATTCTATCTTTTAATACCAGAATGAAAAGCCCCAGCGTCTACGAAAAGTCGTATTTTTCATCTTCCCTTCATATGTATTCCTTTAGCATCTTTTGACAGTCTACGATTTTATTCCTGTCTATGTGACAATGGTTAATGGCCAAGGTGCGTGCTGTTCTTCCCAGCCAAAGCCACCCCGTACTTTATCACTCTGAAAACAAGAAGCTTTCCAATTTCCTGCAATAAAATGGCGCTGCAACAGAATCATGTTTAGGTATTTGCCAATAGCTCATTTCTATCTCGGTTATACTAAAATATCTATTTATATATGTTTTTTACAAGCTCCATGAATATGAAGTCTTCGTTGCCACTAAGCCTGAATAAAAACTTCTTTCCAACAGTATATTTTGAAATGTTTTATGGAGTTGCTACTTCAACTCCAGTTGTACATTTTTTTAAGTCAGGAAAATAATTCAGCTACAGTCTATTATAGCACAGTTATCTTATTTGTTACACTAGCTTTGTAGCTACCAAAGTTTCCTTGAATTATTGCCTCAGGATGTAACCAAGGTCCTCTACCCTAACCATCCATGGCTGAAATCATCCTTAATAATTTTCTCTGACTTGATACATAAACAGCAATATATTGACTTTATATTCCATCTGGATATGGCTAATAAATTTGGGTTACTCAGCTTTAAAATTGTTTTGGGAACATAAAACTCATTTAACTCATCAATTATGTGGTTGCAGTCACTGTCGTTTGGCTTTGGAGAGGATAAATAACTTGGTCCAGTTAAGCTACTGAACTGTTCTTTTATAAATTTTATCAACTGAGAGATGACTGCAGATATACACAACTGTAAAGAAGACCAGTGTCCATGTGTTTCATGATAAATTCACTCTGGAATTTAAATATCTTTG